>CAMPDV010003443.1:0-47135 GCA_946699065.1 Loxodes magnus | reverse complement strand
CTTTTATCTCAAAGCATACTCCTTAAATCTGAAAGTTATCTTCTTTTCTCACTTCATTTATTCACTTTTCAAAATATTATCTTCAATCTCAAAGCATACTCCTTAAATCTGAAAGTTATCTTCTTTTATTACTTTTATTATTCACTTTTCAAAATATTATCTTCTTTTATCTCAAAGCATACTCCTTAAATCTGAAAGTTATCTTCTTTTCTCACTTCATTTATTCACTTTTCAAAATATTATCTTTTATCTCAAAGCATACTCCTTAAATCTGAAAGTTATCTTCTTTTATTACTTTTATTATTCACTTTTCAAAATATTATCTTCTTTTATCTCAAAGCATACTCCTTAAATCTGAAAGTTATCTTCTTTTCTCACTTCATTTATTCACTTTTCAAAATATTATCTTCTTTTATCTCAAAGCATACTCCTTAAATCTGAAAGTTATCTTCTTTTATTACTTTTATTATTCACTTTTCAAAATATTATCTTCTTTTATCTCAAAGCATACTCCTTAAATCTGAAAGTTATCTTCTTTTATTACTTTTATTATTCACTTTTCAAAATATTATCTTCAATCTCAAAGCATACTCCTTAAATCTGAAAGTTATCTTCTTTTCTCACTTCATTTATTCACCTTTCAAAATATTATCTTCTTTTATCTCAAAGCATACTCCTTAAATCTGAAAGTTATCTTCTTTTCTCACTTCATTTATTCACTTTTCAAAATATTATCTTCTTTTATCTCAAAGCATACTCCTTAAATCTGAAAGTTATCTTCTTTTCTCACTTCATTTATTCACTTTTCAAAATATTATCTTCTTTTTCTCAAATCATACTCCTTAAATCTGAAAGTCTATCTTCTTTTCTTACTTCATTTATTCACTTTTCAAAATATTATCTTCTTTTATCTCAAAGCATACTCCTTAAATCTGAAAGTTATCTTCTTTTCTTACTTCATTTATTCACTTTTCAAAATATTATCTTCTTTTATCTCAAAGCATACTCCTTAAATCTGAAAGTTATCTTCTTTTCTCACTTCATTTATTCACTTTTCAAAATATTATCTTCTTTTATCTCAAAGCATACTCCTTAAATCTGAAAGTTATCTTCTTTTCTCACTTCATTTATTCACTTTTCAAAATATTATCTTCTTTTATCTCAAAGCATACTCCTTAAATCTGAAAGTTATCTTCTTTTCTCACTTCATTTATTCACTTTTCAAAATATTATCTTCTTTTATCTCAAAGCATACTCCTTAAATCTGAAAGTTATCTTCTTTTCTCACTTCATTTATTCACCTTTCAAAATATTATCTTCAATCTCAAAGCATACTCCTTAAATCTGAAAGTTATCTTCTTTTATTACTTTTATTATTCACTTTTCAAAATATTATCTTCTTTTATCTCAAAGCATACTCCTTAAATCTGAAAGTTATCTTCTTTTATTACTTTTATTATTCACTTTTAAAAATATTATCTTCTTTTATCTCAAAGCATACTCCTTAAATCTGAAAGTTATCTTCTTTTCTCACTTCATTTATTCACTTTTCAAAATATTATCTTCAATCTCAAAGCATACTCCTTAAATCTGAAAGTTATCTTCTTTTATTACTTTTATTATTCACTTTTCAAAATATTATCTTCTTTTATCTCAAAGCATACTCCTTAAATCTGAAAGTTATCTTCTTTTCTCACTTCATTTATTCACTTTTCAAAATATTATCTTCAATCTCAAAGCATACTCCTTAAATCTGAAAGTCTATCTTCTTTTCTCACTTCATTTATTCACTTTTCAAAATATTATCTTCTTTTATCTCAAAGCATACTCCTTAAATCTGAAAGTTATCTTCTTTTCTCACTTCACTTATTCACTTTTCAAAATATTATCTTCTTTTATCTCAAAGCATACTCCTTAAATCTGAAAGTTATCTTCTTTTCTCACTTCATTTATTCACTTTTCAAAATATTATCTTCTTTTATCTCAAAGCATACTCCTTAAATCTGAAAGTTATCTTCTTTTCTCACTTCATTTATTCACTTTTCAAAATATTATCTTCAATCTCAAAGCATACTCCTTAAATCTGAAAGTTATCTTCTTTTATTACTTTTATTATTCACTTTTCAAAATATTATCTTCTTTTATCTCAAAGCATACTCCTTAAATCTGAAAGTTATCTTCTTTTCTCACTTCATTTATTCACTTTTCAAAATATTATCTTTTATCTCAAAGCATACTCCTTAAATCTGAAAGTTATCTTCTTTTATTACTTTTATTATTCACTTTTCAAAATATTATCTTCTTTTATCTCAAAGCATACTCCTTAAATCTGAAAGTTATCTTCTTTTCTCACTTCATTTATTCACTTTTCAAAATATTATCTTCAATCTCAAAGCATACTCCTTAAATCTGAAAGTTATCTTCTTTTATTACTTTTATTATTCACTTTTCAAAATATTATCTTCTTTTATCTCAAAGCATACTCCTTAAATCTGAAAGTTATCTTCTTTTATTACTTTTATTATTCACTTTTCAAAATATTATCTTCTTTTATCTCAAAGCATACTCCTTAAATCTGAAAGTTATCTTCTTTTCTCACTTCATTTATTCACTTTTCAAAATATTATCTTCAATCTCAAAGCATACTCCTTAAATCTGAAAGTCTATCTTCTTTTCTCACTTCATTTATTCACTTTTCAAAATATTATCTTCTTTTATCTCAAAGCATACTCCTTAAATCTGAAAGTTATCTTCTTTTCTCACTTCATTTATTCACTTTTCAAAATATTATCTTCAATCTCAAAGCATACTCCTTAAATCTGAAAGTTATCTTCTTTTATTACTTTTATTATTCACTTTTCAAAATATTATCTTCTTTTATCTCAAAGCATACTCCTTAAATCTGAAAGTTATCTTCTTTTCTCACTTCATTTATTCACTTTTCAAAATATTATCTTTTATCTCAAAGCATACTCCTTAAATCTGAAAGTTATCTTCTTTTATTACTTTTATTATTCACTTTTCAAAATATTATCTTCTTTTATCTCAAAGCATACTCCTTAAATCTGAAAGTTATCTTCTTTTCTCACTTCATTTATTCACTTTTCAAAATATTATCTTCAATCTCAAAGCATACTCCTTAAATCTGAAAGTTATCTTCTTTTATTACTTTTATTATTCACTTTTCAAAATATTATCTTCTTTTATCTCAAAGCATACTCCTTAAATCTGAAAGTTATCTTCTTTTCTCACTTCATTTATTCACTTTTCAAAATATTATCTTCAATCTCAAAGCATACTCCTTAAATCTGAAAGTTATCTTCTTTTATTACTTTTATTATTCACTTTTCAAAATATTATCTTCTTTTATCTCAAAGCATACTCCTTAAATCTGAAAGTTATCTTCTTTTCTCACTTCATTTATTCACTTTTCAAAATATTATCTTTTATCTCAAAGCATACTCCTTAAATCTGAAAGTTATCTTCTTTTATTACTTTTATTATTCACTTTTCAAAATATTATCTTCTTTTATCTCAAAGCATACTCCTTAAATCTGAAAGTTATCTTCTTTTCTCACTTCATTTATTCACTTTTCAAAATATTATCTTCAATCTCAAAGCATACTCCTTAAATCTGAAAGTTATCTTCTTTTATTACTTTTATTATTCACTTTTCAAAATATTATCTTCTTTTATCTCAAAGCATACTCCTTAAATCTGAAAGTTATCTTCTTTTATTACTTTTATTATTCACTTTTCAAAATATTATCTTCTTTTATCTCAAAGCATACTCCTTAAATCTGAAAGTTATCTTCTTTTCTCACTTCATTTATTCACTTTTCAAAATATTATCTTCAATCTCAAAGCATACTCCTTAAATCTGAAAGTCTATCTTCTTTTCTCACTTCATTTATTCACTTTTCAAAATATTATCTTCTTTTATCTCAAAGCATACTCCTTAAATCTGAAAGTTATCTTCTTTTCTCACTTCACTTATTCACTTTTCAAAATATTATCTTCTTTTATCTCAAAGCATACTCCTTAAATCTGAAAGTTATCTTCTTTTCTCACTTCATTTATTCACTTTTCAAAATATTATCTTCTTTTATCTCAAAGCATACTCCTTAAATCTGAAAGTTATCTTCTTTTCTCACTTCATTTATTCACTTTTCAAAATATTATCTTCAATCTCAAAGCATACTCCTTAAATCTGAAAGTTATCTTCTTTTATTACTTTTATTATTCACTTTTCAAAATATTATCTTCTTTTATCTCAAAGCATACTCCTTAAATCTGAAAGTTATCTTCTTTTCTCACTTCATTTATTCACTTTTCAAAATATTATCTTTTATCTCAAAGCATACTCCTTAAATCTGAAAGTTATCTTCTTTTATTACTTTTATTATTCACTTTTCAAAATATTATCTTCTTTTATCTCAAAGCATACTCCTTAAATCTGAAAGTTATCTTCTTTTCTCACTTCATTTATTCACTTTTCAAAATATTATCTTTTATCTCAAAGCATACTCCTTAAATCTGAAAGTTATCTTCTTTTATTACTTTTATTATTCACTTTTCAAAATATTATCTTCTTTTATCTCAAAGCATACTCCTTAAATCTGAAAGTTATCTTCTTTTCTCACTTCATTTATTCACTTTTCAAAATATTATCTTCAATCTCAAAGCATACTCCTTAAATCTGAAAGTTATCTTCTTTTATTACTTTTATTATTCACTTTTCAAAATATTATCTTCTTTTATCTCAAAGCATACTCCTTAAATCTGAAAGTTATCTTCTTTTCTCACTTCATTTATTCACTTTTCAAAATATTATCTTTTATCTCAAAGCATACTCCTTAAATCTGAAAGTTATCTTCTTTTATTACTTTTATTATTCACTTTTCAAAATATTATCTTCTTTTATCTCAAAGCATACTCCTTAAATCTGAAAGTTATCTTCTTTTCTCACTTCATTTATTCACTTTTCAAAATATTATCTTCAATCTCAAAGCATACTCCTTAAATCTGAAAGTTATCTTCTTTTATTACTTTTATTATTCACTTTTCAAAATATTATCTTCTTTTATCTCAAAGCATACTCCTTAAATCTGAAAGTTATCTTCTTTTCTCACTTCATTTATTCACTTTTCAAAATATTATCTTCAATCTCAAAGCATACTCCTTAAATCTGAAAGTTATCTTCTTTTATTACTTTTATTATTCACTTTTCAAATATTATCTTCTTTTATCTCAAAGCATACTCCTTAAATCTGAAAGTTATCTTCTTTTCTCACTTCATTTATTCACTTTTCAAAATATTATCTTTTATCTCAAAGCATACTCCTTAAATCTGAAAGTTATCTTCTTTCTCACTTCATTTATTCACTTTTCAAAATATTATCTTCTTTTATCTCAAAGCATACTCCTTAAATCTGAAAGTTATCTTCTTTTCTCACTTCATTTATTCACTTTTCAAAATATTATCTTCAATCTCAAAGCATACTCCTTAAATCTGAAAGTTATCTTCTTTTATTACTTTTATTATTCACTTTTCAAAATATTATCTTCTTTTATCTCAAAGCATACTCCTTAAATCTGAAAGTTATCTTCTTTTCTCACTTCATTTATTCACCTTTCAAAATATTATCTTCTTTTATCTCAAAGCATACTCCTTAAATCTGAAAGTTATCTTCTTTTATTACTTTTATTATTCACTTTTCAAAATATTATCTTCTTTTATCTCAAAGCATACTCCTTAAATCTGAAAGTTATCTTCTTTTCTCACTTCATTTATTCACTTTTCAAAATATTATCTTCAATCTCAAAGCATACTCCTTAAATCTGAAAGTTATCTTCTTTTATTACTTTTATTATTCACTTTTCAAAATATTATCTTCTTTTATCTCAAAGCATACTCCTTAAATCTGAAAGTTATCTTCTTTTCTCACTTCATTTATTCACCTTTCAAAATATAATCTTCAATCTCAAAGCATACTCCTTAAATCTGAAAGTTATCTTCTTTTATTACTTTTATTATTCACTTTTCAAAATATTATCTTCTTTTATCTCAAAGCATACTCCTTAAATCTGAAAGTTATCTTCTTTTATTACTTTTATTATTCACTTTTAAAAATATTATCTTCTTTTATCTCAAAGCATACTCCTTAAATCTGAAAGTTATCTTCTTTTCTCACTTCATTTATTCACTTTTCAAAATATTATCTTCAATCTCAAAGCATACTCCTTAAATCTGAAAGTTATCTTCTTTTATTACTTTTATTATTCACTTTTCAAATATTATCTTCTTTTATCTCAAAGCATACTCCTTAAATCTGAAAGTTATCTTCTTTTCTCACTTCATTTATTCACTTTTCAAAATATTATCTTCAATCTCAAAGCATACTCCTTAAATCTGAAAGTCTATCTTCTTTTCTCACTTCATTTATTCACTTTTCAAATATTATCTTCTTTTATCTCAAAGCATACTCCTTAAATCTGAAAGTTATCTTCTTTTCTCACTTCATTTATTCACTTTTCAAAATATTATCTTCTTTTATCTCAAAGCATACTCCTTAAATCTGAAAGTTATCTTCTTTTCTCACTTCATTTATTCACTTTTCAAAATATTATCTTCTTTTATCTCAAAGCATACTCCTTAAATCTGAAAGTTATCTTCTTTTATTACTTTTATTATTCACTTTTCAAAATATTATCTTCTTTTATCTCAAAGCATACTCCTTAAATCTGAAAGTTATCTTCTTTTCTCACTTCATTTATTCACTTTTCAAAATATTATCTTCAATCTCAAAGCATACTCCTTAAATCTGAAAGTCTATCTTCTTTTCTCACTTCATTTATTCACTTTTCAAAATATTATCTTCTTTTATCTCAAAGCATACTCCTTAAATCTGAAAGTTATCTTCTTTTCTCACTTCACTTATTCACTTTTCAAAATATTATCTTCTTTTATCTCAAAGCATACTCCTTAAATCTGAAAGTTATCTTCTTTTCTCACTTCATTTATTCACTTTTCAAAATATTATCTTCTTTTATCTCAAAGCATACTCCTTAAATCTGAAAGTTATCTTCTTTTCTCACTTCATTTATTCACTTTTCAAAATATTATCTTCAATCTCAAAGCATACTCCTTAAATCTGAAAGTTATCTTCTTTTATTACTTTTATTATTCACTTTTCAAAATATTATCTTCAATCTCAAAGCATACTCCTTAAATCTGAAAGTTATCTTCTTTTATTACTTTTATTATTCACTTTTCAAAATATTATCTTCTTTTATCTCAAAGCATACTCCTTAAATCTGAAAGTTATCTTCTTTTCTCACTTCATTTATTCACTTTTCAAAATATTATCTTTTATCTCAAAGCATACTCCTTAAATCTGAAAGTTATCTTCTTTTATTACTTTTATTATTCACTTTTCAAAATATTATCTTCTTTTATCTCAAAGCATACTCCTTAAATCTGAAAGTTATCTTCTTTTCTCACTTCATTTATTCACTTTTCAAAATATTATCTTCAATCTCAAAGCATACTCCTTAAATCTGAAAGTTATCTTCTTTTATTACTTTTATTATTCACTTTTCAAAATATTATCTTCTTTTATCTCAAAGCATACTCCTTAAATCTGAAAGTTATCTTCTTTTATTACTTTTATTATTCACTTTTCAAAATATTATCTTCTTTTATCTCAAAGCATACTCCTTAAATCTGAAAGTTATCTTCTTTTCTCACTTCATTTATTCACTTTTCAAAATATTATCTTCAATCTCAAAGCATACTCCTTAAATCTGAAAGTCTATCTTCTTTTCTCACTTCATTTATTCACTTTTCAAAATATTATCTTCTTTTATCTCAAAGCATACTCCTTAAATCTGAAAGTTATCTTCTTTTCTCACTTCACTTATTCACTTTTCAAAATATTATCTTCTTTTATCTCAAAGCATACTCCTTAAATCTGAAAGTTATCTTCTTTTCTCACTTCATTTATTCACTTTTCAAAATATTATCTTCTTTTATCTCAAAGCATACTCCTTAAATCTGAAAGTTATCTTCTTTTCTCACTTCATTTATTCACTTTTCAAAATATTATCTTCAATCTCAAAGCATACTCCTTAAATCTGAAAGTTATCTTCTTTTATTACTTTTATTATTCACTTTTCAAAATATTATCTTCTTTTATCTCAAAGCATACTCCTTAAATCTGAAAGTTATCTTCTTTTCTCACTTCATTTATTCACTTTTCAAAATATTATCTTTTATCTCAAAGCATACTCCTTAAATCTGAAAGTTATCTTCTTTTATTACTTTTATTATTCACTTTTCAAAATATTATCTTCTTTTATCTCAAAGCATACTCCTTAAATCTGAAAGTTATCTTCTTTTCTCACGTCATTTATTCACTTTTCAAAATATTATCTTCAATCTCAAAGCATACTCCTTAAATCTGAAAGTTATCTTCTTTTATTACTTTTATTATTCACTTTTCAAAATATTATCTTCTTTTATCTCAAAGCATACTCCTTAAATCTGAAAGTTATCTTCTTTTCTCACTTCATTTATTCACTTTTCAAAATATTATCTTTTATCTCAAAGCATACTCCTTAAATCTGAAAGTTATCTTCTTTTCTCACTTCATTTATTCACTTTTCAAAATATTATCTTCTTTTATCTCAAAGCATACTCCTTAAATCTGAAAGTTATCTTCTTTTCTCACTTCATTTATTCACTTTTCAAAATATTATCTTCAATCTCAAAGCATACTCCTTAAATCTGAAAGTTATCTTCTTTTATTACTTTTATTATTCACTTTTCAAAATATTATCTTCTTTTATCTCAAAGCATACTCCTTAAATCTGAAAGTTATCTTCTTTTCTCACTTCATTTATTCACCTTTCAAAATATTATCTTCTTTTATCTCAAAGCATACTCCTTAAATCTGAAAGTTATCTTCTTTTATTACTTTTATTATTCACTTTTCAAAATATTATCTTCTTTTATCTCAAAGCATACTCCTTAAATCTGAAAGTTATCTTCTTTTCTCACTTCATTTATTCACTTTTCAAAATATTATCTTCAATCTCAAAGCATACTCCTTAAATCTGAAAGTTATCTTCTTTTATTACTTTTATTATTCACTTTTCAAAATATTATCTTCTTTTATCTCAAAGCATACTCCTTAAATCTGAAAGTTATCTTCTTTTCTCACTTCATTTATTCACCTTTCAAAATATAATCTTCAATCTCAAAGCATACTCCTTAAATCTGAAAGTTATCTTCTTTTATTACTTTTATTATTCACTTTTCAAAATATTATCTTCTTTTATCTCAAAGCATACTCCTTAAATCTGAAAGTTATCTTCTTTTATTACTTTTATTATTCACTTTTAAAAATATTATCTTCTTTTATCTCAAAGCATACTCCTTAAATCTGAAAGTTATCTTCTTTTCTCACTTCATTTATTCACTTTTCAAAATATTATCTTCAATCTCAAAGCATACTCCTTAAATCTGAAAGTTATCTTCTTTTATTACTTTTATTATTCACTTTTCAAAATATTATCTTCTTTTATCTCAAAGCATACTCCTTAAATCTGAAAGTTATCTTCTTTTCTCACTTCATTTATTCACTTTTCAAAATATTATCTTCAATCTCAAAGCATACTCCTTAAATCTGAAAGTCTATCTTCTTTTCTCACTTCATTTATTCACTTTTCAAAATATTATCTTCTTTTATCTCAAAGCATACTCCTTAAATCTGAAAGTTATCTTCTTTTCTCACTTCATTTATTCACTTTTCAAAATATTATCTTCTTTTATCTCAAAGCATACTCCTTAAATCTGAAAGTTATCTTCTTTTCTCACTTCATTTATTCACTTTTCAAAATATTATCTTCTTTTATCTCAAAGCATACTCCTTAAATCTGAAAGTTATCTTCTTTTATTACTTTTATTATTCACTTTTCAAAATATTATCTTCTTTTATCTCAAAGCATACTCCTTAAATCTGAAAGTTATCTTCTTTTCTCACTTCATTTATTCACTTTTCAAAATATTATCTTCAATCTCAAAGCATACTCCTTAAATCTGAAAGTCTATCTTCTTTTCTCACTTCATTTATTCACTTTTCAAAATATTATCTTCTTTTATCTCAAAGCATACTCCTTAAATCTGAAAGTTATCTTCTTTTCTCACTTCACTTATTCACTTTTCAAAATATTATCTTCTTTTATCTCAAAGCATACTCCTTAAATCTGAAAGTTATCTTCTTTTCTCACTTCATTTATTCACTTTTCAAAATATTATCTTCTTTTATCTCAAAGCATACTCCTTAAATCTGAAAGTTATCTTCTTTTCTCACTTCATTTATTCACTTTTCAAAATATTATCTTCAATCTCAAAGCATACTCCTTAAATCTGAAAGTTATCTTCTTTTATTACTTTTATTATTCACTTTTCAAAATATTATCTTCAATCTCAAAGCATACTCCTTAAATCTGAAAGTTATCTTCTTTTATTACTTTTATTATTCACTTTTCAAAATATTATCTTCTTTTATCTCAAAGCATACTCCTTAAATCTGAAAGTTATCTTCTTTTCTCACTTCATTTATTCACTTTTCAAAATATTATCTTTTATCTCAAAGCATACTCCTTAAATCTGAAAGTTATCTTCTTTTATTACTTTTATTATTCACTTTTCAAAATATTATCTTCTTTTATCTCAAAGCATACTCCTTAAATCTGAAAGTTATCTTCTTTTCTCACTTCATTTATTCACTTTTCAAAATATTATCTTCAATCTCAAAGCATACTCCTTAAATCTGAAAGTTATCTTCTTTTATTACTTTTATTATTCACTTTTCAAAATATTATCTTCTTTTATCTCAAAGCATACTCCTTAAATCTGAAAGTTATCTTCTTTTATTACTTTTATTATTCACTTTTCAAAATATTATCTTCTTTTATCTCAAAGCATACTCCTTAAATCTGAAAGTTATCTTCTTTTCTCACTTCATTTATTCACTTTTCAAAATATTATCTTCAATCTCAAAGCATACTCCTTAAATCTGAAAGTCTATCTTCTTTTCTCACTTCATTTATTCACTTTTCAAAATATTATCTTCTTTTATCTCAAAGCATACTCCTTAAATCTGAAAGTTATCTTCTTTTCTCACTTCACTTATTCACTTTTCAAAATATTATCTTCTTTTATCTCAAAGCATACTCCTTAAATCTGAAAGTTATCTTCTTTTCTCACTTCATTTATTCACTTTTCAAAATATTATCTTCTTTTATCTCAAAGCATACTCCTTAAATCTGAAAGTTATCTTCTTTTCTCACTTCATTTATTCACTTTTCAAAATATTATCTTCAATCTCAAAGCATACTCCTTAAATCTGAAAGTTATCTTCTTTTATTACTTTTATTATTCACTTTTCAAAATATTATCTTCTTTTATCTCAAAGCATACTCCTTAAATCTGAAAGTTATCTTCTTTTCTCACTTCATTTATTCACTTTTCAAAATATTATCTTTTATCTCAAAGCATACTCCTTAAATCTGAAAGTTATCTTCTTTTATTACTTTTATTATTCACTTTTCAAAATATTATCTTCTTTTATCTCAAAGCATACTCCTTAAATCTGAAAGTTATCTTCTTTTCTCACTTCATTTATTCACTTTTCAAAATATTATCTTCAATCTCAAAGCATACTCCTTAAATCTGAAAGTTATCTTCTTTTATTACTTTTATTATTCACTTTTCAAAATATTATCTTCTTTTATCTCAAAGCATACTCCTTAAATCTGAAAGTTATCTTCTTTTCTCACTTCATTTATTCACTTTTCAAAATATTATCTTTTATCTCAAAGCATACTCCTTAAATCTGAAAGTTATCTTCTTTTCTCACTTCATTTATTCACTTTTCAAAATATTATCTTCTTTTATCTCAAAGCATACTCCTTAAATCTGAAAGTTATCTTCTTTTCTCACTTCATTTATTCACTTTTCAAATATTATCTTCAATCTCAAAGCATACTCCTTAAATCTGAAAGTTATCTTCTTTTCTCACTTCATTTATTCACTTTTCAAAATATTATCTTCTTTTATCTCAAAGCATACTCCTTAAATCTGAAAGTTATCTTCTTTTCTCACTTCATTTATTCACCTTTCAAAATATTATCTTCTTTTATCTCAAAGCATACTCCTTAAATCTGAAAGTTATCTTCTTTTATTACTTTTATTATTCACTTTTCAAAATATTATCTTCTTTTATCTCAAAGCATACTCCTTAAATCTGAAAGTTATCTTCTTTTCTCACTTCATTTATTCACTTTTCAAAATATTATCTTCAATCTCAAAGCATACTCCTTAAATCTGAAAGTTATCTTCTTTTATTACTTTTATTATTCACCTTTCAAAATATTATCTTCTTTTATCTCAAAGCATACTCCTTAAATCTGAAAGTTATCTTCTTTTCTCACTTCATTTATTCACCTTTCAAAATATAATCTTCAATCTCAAAGCATACTCCTTAAATCTGAAAGTTATCTTCTTTTATTACTTTTATTATTCACTTTTCAAAATATTATCTTCTTTTATCTCAAAGCATACTCCTTAAATCTGAAAGTTATCTTCTTTTATTACTTTTATTATTCACTTTTAAAATATTATCTTCTTTTATCTCAAAGCATACTCCTTAAATCTGAAAGTTATCTTCTTTTCTCACTTCATTTATTCACTTTTCAAAATATTATCTTCAATCTCAAAGCATACTCCTTAAATCTGAAAGTTATCTTCTTTTATTACTTTTATTATTCACTTTTCAAAATATTATCTTCTTTTATCTCAAAGCATACTCCTTAAATCTGAAAGTTATCTTCTTTTCTCACTTCATTTATTCACTTTTCAAAATATTATCTTCAATCTCAAAGCATACTCCTTAAATCTGAAAGTCTATCTTCTTTTCTCACTTCATTTATTCACTTTTCAAAATATTATCTTCTTTTATCTCAAAGCATACTCCTTAAATCTGAAAGTTATCTTCTTTTCTCACTTCATTTATTCACTTTTCAAAATATTATCTTCTTTTATCTCAAAGCATACTCCTTAAATCTGAAAGTTATCTTCTTTTCTCACTTCATTTATTCACTTTTCAAAATATTATCTTCTTTTATCTCAAAGCATACTCCTTAAATCTGAAAGTTATCTTCTTTTATTACTTTTATTATTCACTTTTCAAAATATTATCTTCTTTTATCTCAAAGCATACTCCTTAAATCTGAAAGTTATCTTCTTTTCTCACTTCATTTATTCACTTTTCAAAATATTATCTTCAATCTCAAAGCATACTCCTTAAATCTGAAAGTCTATCTTCTTTTCTCACTTCATTTATTCACTTTTCAAAATATTATCTTCTTTTATCTCAAAGCATACTCCTTAAATCTGAAAGTTATCTTCTTTTCTCACTTCACTTATTCACTTTTCAAAATATTATCTTCTTTTATCTCAAAGCATACTCCTTAAATCTGAAAGTTATCTTCTTTTCTCACTTCATTTATTCACTTTTCAAAATATTATCTTCTTTTATCTCAAAGCATACTCCTTAAATCTGAAAGTTATCTTCTTTTCTCACTTCATTTATTCACTTTTCAAAATATTATCTTCAATCTCAAAGCATACTCCTTAAATCTGAAAGTTATCTTCTTTTATTACTTTTATTATTCACTTTTCAAAATATTATCTTCTTTTATCTCAAAGCATACTCCTTAAATCTGAAAGTTATCTTCTTTTCTCACTTCATTTATTCACTTTTCAAAATATTATCTTTTATCTCAAAGCATACTCCTTAAATCTGAAAGTTATCTTCTTTTATTACTTTTATTATTCACTTTTCAAAATATTATCTTCTTTTATCTCAAAGCATACTCCTTAAATCTGAAAGTTATCTTCTTTTCTCACTTCATTTATTCACTTTTCAAAATATTATCTTCAATCTCAAAGCATACTCCTTAAATCTGAAAGTTATCTTCTTTTATTACTTTTATTATTCACTTTTCAAAATATTATCTTCTTTTATCTCAAAGCATACTCCTTAAATCTGAAAGTTATCTTCTTTTATTACTTTTATTATTCACTTTTCAAAATATTATCTTCTTTTATCTCAAAGCATACTCCTTAAATCTGAAAGTTATCTTCTTTTCTCACTTCATTTATTCACTTTTCAAAATATTATCTTCAATCTCAAAGCATACTCCTTAAATCTGAAAGTCTATCTTCTTTTCTCACTTCATTTATTCACTTTTCAAAATATTATCTTCTTTTATCTCAAAGCATACTCCTTAAATCTGAAAGTTATCTTCTTTTCTCACTTCACTTATTCACTTTTCAAAATATTATCTTCTTTTATCTCAAAGCATACTCCTTAAATCTGAAAGTTATCTTCTTTCTCACTTCATTTATTCACTTTTCAAAATATTATCTTCTTTTATCTCAAAGCATACTCCTTAAATCTGAAAGTTATCTTCTTTTCTCACTTCATTTATTCACTTTTCAAAATATTATCTTCAATCTCAAAGCATACTCCTTAAATAGAAAGTTATCTTCTTTTATTACTTTTATTATTAACTTTTCAAAATATTATCTTCTTTTATCTCAAAGCATACTCCTTAAATCTGAAAGTTATCTTCTTTTCTCACTTCATTTATTCACTTTTCAAAATATTATCTTTTATCTCAAAGCATACTCCTTAAATCTGAAAGTTATCTTCTTTTATTACTTTTATTATTCACTTTTCAAAAATATTATCTTCTTTTATCTCAAAGCATACTCCTTAAATCTGAAAGTTATCTTCTTTTCTCACTTCATTTATTCACTTTTCAAAATATTATCTTCAATCTCAAAGCATACTCCTTAAATCTGAAAGTTATCTTCTTTTATTACTTTTATTATTCACTTTTCAAAATATTATCTTCTTTTATCTCAAAGCATACTCCTTAAATCTGAAAGTTATCTTCTTTTCTCACTTCATTTATTCACTTTCAAAATATTATCTTTTATCTCAAAGCATACTCCTTAAATCTGAAAGTTATCTTCTTTTCTCACTTCATTTATTCACTTTTCAAAATATTATCTTCCTTTATCTCAAAGCATACTCCTTAAATCTGAAAGTTATCTTCTTTTCTCACTTCATTTATTCACTTTTCAAAATATTATCTTCAATCTCAAAGCATACTCCTTAAATCTGAAAGTTATCTTCTTTTATTACTTTTATTATTCACTTTTCAAAATATTATCTTCTTTTATCTCAAAGCATACTCCTTAAATCTGAAAGTTATCTTCTTTTCTCACTTCATTTATTCACCTTTCAAAATATTATCTTCTTTTATCTCAAAGCATACTCCTTAAATCTGAAAGTTATCTTCTTTTATTACTTTTATTATTCACTTTTCAAATATTATCTTCTTTTATCTCAAAGCATACTCCTTAAATCTGAAAGTTATCTTCTTTTCTCACTTCATTTATTCACTTTTCAAAATATTATCTTCAATCTCAAAGCATACTCCTTAAATCTGAAAGTTATCTTCTTTTATTACTTTTATTATTCACCTTTCAAAATATTATCTTCTTTTATCTCAAAGCATACTCCTTAAATCTGAAAGTTATCTTCTTTTCTCACTTCATTTATTCACCTTTCAAAATATTATCTTCAATCTCAAAGCATACTCCTTAAATCTGAAAGTTATCTTCTTTTATTACTTTTATTATTCACTTTTCAAATATTATCTTCTTTTATCTCAAAGCATACTCCTTAAATCTGAAAGTTATCTTCTTTTATTACTTTTATTATTCACTTTTAAAAATATTATCTTCTTTTATCTCAAAGCATACTCCTTAAATCTGAAAGTTATCTTCTTTTCTCACTTCATTTATTCACTTTTCAAAATATTATCTTCAATCTCAAAGCATACTCCTTAAATCTGAAAGTTATCTTCTTTTTTTACTTTTATTATTCACTTTTCAAAATATTATCTTCTTTTATCTCAAAGCATACTCCTTAAATCTGAAAGTTATCTTCTTTTCTCACTTCATTTATTCACTTTTCAAAATATTATCTTCAATCTCAAAGCATACTCCTTAAATCTGAAAGTTATCTTCTTTTATTACTTTTATTATTCACCTTTCAAAATATTATCTTCTTTTATCTCAAAGCATACTCCTTAAATCTGAAAGTTATCTTCTTTTCTCACTTCATTTATTCACTTTTTCAAAATATTATCTTCTTTTATCTCAAAGCATACTCCTTAAATCTGAAAGTTATCTTCTTTTCTCACTTCATTTATTCACTTTTCAAAATATTATCTTCTTTTATCTCAAAGCATACTCCTTAAATCTGAAAGTTATCTTCTTTTATTACTTTTATTATTCACTTTTCAAAATATTATCTTCTTTATCTCAAAGCATACTCCTTAAATCTGAAAGTTATCTTCTTTTCTCACTTCATTTATTCACTTTTCAAAATATTATCTTCAATCTCAAAGCATACTCCTTAAATCTGAAAGTCTATCTTCTTTTCTCACTTCATTTATTCACTTTTCAAAATATTATCTTCTTTTATCTCAAAGCATACTCCTTAAATCTGAAAGTTATCTTCTTTTCTCACTTCACTTATTCACTTTTCAAAATATTATCTTCTTTTATCTCAAAGCATACTCCTTAAATCTGAAAGTTATCTTCTTTTCTCACTTCATTTATTCACTTTTCAAAATATTATCTTCTTTTATCTCAAAGCATACTCCTTAAATCTGAAAGTTATCTTCTTTTCTCACTTCATTTATTCACTTTTCAAAATATTATCTTCAATCTCAAAGCATACTCCTTAAATCTGAAAGTTATCTTCTTTTATTACTTTTATTATTCACTTTTCAAAATATTATCTTCTTTTATCTCAAAGCATACTCCTTAATCTGAAAGTTATCTTCTTTTCTCACTTCATTTATTCACTTTTCAAAATATTATCTTTTATCTCAAAGCATACTCCTTAAATCTGAAAGTTATCTTCTTTTATTACTTTTATTATTCACTTTTCAAAATATTATCTTCTTTTATCTCAAAGCATACTCCTTAAATCTGAAAGTTATCTTCTTTCTCACTTCATTTATTCACTTTTCAAAATATTATCTTCTTTTATCTCAAAGCATACTCCTTAAATCTGAAAGTTATCTTCTTTTATTACTTTTATTATTCACTTTTCAAAATATTATCTTCTTTTATCTCAAAGCATACTCCTTAAATCTGAAAGTTATCTTCTTTTATTACTTTTATTATTCACTTTTCAAATATTATCTTCAATCTCAAAGCATACTCCTTAAATCTGAAAGTTATCTTCTTTTCTCACTTCATTTATTCACCTTTCAAAATATTATCTTCTTTTATCTCAAAGCATACTCCTTAAATCTGAAAGTTATCTTCTTTTCTCACTTCATTTATTCACTTTTCAAAATATTATCTTCTTTTATCTCAAAGCATACTCCTTAAATCTGAAAGTTATCTTCTTTTCTCACTTCATTTATTCACTTTTCAAAATATTATCTTCTTTTTCTCAAATCATACTCCTTAAATCTGAAAGTCTATCTTCTTTTCTTACTTCATTTATTCACTTTTCAAAATATTATCTTCTTTTATCTCAAAGCATACTCCTTAAATCTGAAAGTTATCTTCTTTTCTTACTTCATTTATTCACTTTTCAAAATATTATCTTCTTTTATCTCAAAGCATACTCCTTAAATCTGAAAGTTATCTTCTTTTCTCACTTCATTTATTCACTTTTCAAAATATTATCTTCTTTTATCTCAAAGCATACTCCTTAAATCTGAAAGTTATCTTCTTTTCTCACTTCATTTATTCACTTTTCAAAATATTATCTTCTTTTATCTCAAAGCATACTCCTTAAATCTGAAAGTTTATCTTCTTTTATTACTTTTATTATTCACTTTTCAAAATATTATCTTCTTTTATCTCAAAGCATACTCCTTAAATCTGAAAGTTATCTTCTTTTCTCACTTCATTTATTCACCTTTCAAAATATTATCTTCAATCTCAAAGCATACTCCTTAAATCTGAAAGTTATCTTCTTTTATTACTTTTATTATTCACTTTTAAAAATATTATCTTCTTTTATCTCAAAGCATACTCCTTAATCTGAAAGTTATCTTCTTTTATTACTTTTATTATTCACTTTTAAAAATATTATCTTCTTTTATCTCAAAGCATACTCCTTAAATCTGAAAGTTATCTTCTTTTCTCACTTCATTTATTCACTTTTCAAAATATTATCTTCAATCTCAAAGCATACTCCTTAAATCTGAAAGTTATCTTCTTTTATTACTTTTATTATTCACTTTTCAAAATATTATCTTCTTTTATCTCAAAGCATACTCCTTAAATCTGAAAGTTATCTTCTTTTCTCACTTCATTTATTCACTTTTCAAAATATTATCTTCAATCTCAAAGCATACTCCTTAAATCTGAAAGTTATCTTCTTTTATTACTTTTATTATTCACCTTTCAAAATATTATCTTCTTTTATCTCAAAGCATACTCCTTAAATCTGAAAGTTATCTTCTTTTCTCACTTCATTTATTCACTTTTCAAAATATTATCTTCTTTTATCTCAAAGCATACTCCTTAAATCTGAAAGTTATCTTCTTTTCTCACTTCATTTATTCACTTTTCAAAATATTATCTTCTTTTATCTCAAAGCATACTCCTTAAATCTGAAAGTTATCTTCTTTTATTACTTTTATTATTCACTTTTCAAAATATTATCTTCTTTTATCTCAAAGCATACTCCTTAAATCTGAAAGTTATCTTCTTTTCTCACTTCATTTATTCACTTTTCAAAATATTATCTTCAATCTCAAAGCATACTCCTTAAATCTGAAAGTCTATCTTCTTTTCTCACTTCATTTATTCACTTTTCAAAATATTATCTTCTTTTATCTCAAGCATACTCCTTAAATCTGAAAGTTATCTTCTTTTCTCACTTCACTTATTCACTTTTCAAAATATTATCTTCTTTTATCTCAAAGCATACTCCTTAAATCTGAAAGTTATCTTCTTTTCTCACTTCATTTATTCACTTTTCAAAATATTATCTTCAATCTCAAAGCATACTCCTTAAATCTGAAAGTTATCTTCTTTTATTACTTTTATTATTCACCTTTCAAAATATTATCTTCTTTTATCTCAAAGCATACTCCTTAAATCTGAAAGTTATCTTCTTTTCTCACTTCATTTATTCACCTTTCAAAATATTATCTTCAATCTCAAAGCATACTCCTTAAATCTGAAAGTTATCTTCTTTTATTACTTTTATTATTCACTTTTCAAAATATTATCTTCTTTTATCTCAAAGCATACTCCTTAAATCTGAAAGTTATCTTCTTTTATTACTTTTATTATTCACTTTTAAAAATATTATCTTCTTTTATCTCAAAGCATACTCCTTAAATCTGAAAGTTATCTTCTTTTCTCACTTCATTTTATTCACTTTTCAAAATATTATCTTCTTTTATCTCAAAGCATACTCCTTAAATCTGAAAGTCTATCTTCTTTTCTCACTTCATTTATTCACCTTTCAAAATATTATCTTCTTTTATCTCAAAGCATACTCCTTAAATCTGAAAGTTATCTTCTTTTCTCACTTCATTTATTCACTTTTCAAATATTATCTTCTTTTATCTCAAAGCATACTCCTTAAATCTGAAAGTTATCTTCTTTTATTACTTTTATTATTCACTTTTCAAAATATTATCTTCTTTTATCTCAAAGCATACTCCTTAAATCTGAAAGTTATCTTCTTTTATTACTTTTATTATTAACTTTTCAAAATATTATCTTCTTTTATCTCAAAGCATACTCCTTAAATCTGAAAGTTATCTTCTTTTCTCACTTCATTTATTCACTTTTCAAAATATTATCTTCAATCTCAAAGCATACTCCTTAAATCTGAAAGTTATCTTCTTTTATTACTTTTATTATTCACCTTTCAAAATATTATCTTCTTTTATCTCAAAGCATACTCCTTAAATCTGAAAGTTATCTTCTTTTCTCACTTCATTATTCACCTTTCAAAATATTATCTTCAATCTCAAAGCATACTCCTTAAATCTGAAAGTTATCTTCTTTTATTACTTTTATTATTCACTTTTCAAAATATTATCTTCTTTTATCTCAAGCATACTCCTTAAATCTGAAAGTTATCTTCTTTTATTACTTTTATTATTCACTTTTAAAAATATTATCTTCTTTTATCTCAAAGCATACTCCTTAAATCTGAAAGTTATCTTCTTTTCTCACTTCATTTATTCACTTTTCAAAATATTATCTTCAATCTCAAAGCATACTCCCTTAAATCTGAAAGTTATCTTCTTTTATTACTTTTATTATTCACTTTTCAAAATATTATCTTCTTTTATCTCAAAGCATACTCCTTAAATCTGAAAGTTATCTTCTTTTCTCACTTCATTTATTCACTTTTCAAAATATTATCTTCAATCTCAAAGCATACTCCTTAAATCTGAAAGTTATCTTCTTTTATTACTTTTATTATTCACCTTTCAAAATATTATCTTCTTTTATCTCAAAGCATACTCCTTAAATCTGAAAGTTATCTTCTTTTCTCACTTCATTTATTCACTTTTCAAAATATTATCTTCTTTTATCTCAAAGCATACTCCTTAATCCTGAAGTTTATCTTCTTTTCTCACTTCATTTATTCACTTTTCAAAATATTATCTTCTTTTATCTCAAAGCATACTCCTTAAATCTGAAAGTTATCTTCTTTTATTACTTTTATTATTCACTTTTCAAAATATTATCTTCTTTTATCTCAAAGCATACTCCTTAAATCTGAAAGTTATCTTCTTTTATTACTTTTATTATTCACTTTTAAAAATATTATCTTCTTTTATCTCAAAGCATACTCCTTAAATCTGAAAGTTATCTTCTTTTCTCACTTCATTTATTCACTTTTTCAAAATATTATCTTCAATCTCAAAGCATACTCCTTAAATCTGAAAGTTATCTTCTTTTTTTACTTTTATTATTCACTTTTCAAAATATTATCTTCTTTTATCTCAAAGCATACTCCTTAAATCTGAAAGTTATCTTCTTTTCTCACTTCATTTATTCACTTTTCAAAATATTATCTTCAATCTCAAAGCATACTCCTTAAATCTGAAAGTTATCTTCTTTTATTACTTTTATTATTCACCTTTCAAAATATTATCTTCTTTTATCTCAAAGCATACTCCTTAAATCTGAAAGTTATCTTCTTTTCTCACTTCATTTATTCACTTTTCAAAATATTATCTTCTTTTATCTCAAAGCATACTCCTTAAATCTGAAAGTTATCTTCTTTTCTCACTTCATTTATTCACTTTTCAAAATATTATCTTCTTTTATCTCAAAGCATACTCCTTAAATCTGAAAGTTATCTTCTTTTATTACTTTTATTATTCACTTTTCAAAATATTATCTTCTTTTATCTCAAAGCATACTCCTTAAATCTGAAAGTTATCTTCTTTTCTCACTTCATTTATTCACTTTTCAAAATATTATCTTCAATCTCAAAGCATACTCCTTAAATCTGAAAGTTATCTTCTTTTATTACTTTTATTATTCACCTTTCAAAATATTATCTTCTTTTATCTCAAAGCATACTCCTTAAATCTGAAAGTTATCTTCTTTTCTCACTTCATTTATTCACTTTTCAAAATATTATCTTCTTTTATCTCAAAGCATACTCCTTAAATCTGAAAGTTATCTTCTTTTCTCACTTCATTTATTCACTTTTCAAAATATTATCTTCTTTTATCTCAAAGCATACTCCTTAAATCTGAAAGTTATCTTCTTTTCTCACTTCATTTATTCACTTTTCAAAATATTATCTTCAATCTCAAAGCATACTCCTTAAATCTGAAAGTTATCTTCTTTTATTACTTTTATTATTCACTTTTCAAAATATTATCTTCTTTTATCTCAAAGCATACTCCTTAAATCTGAAAGTTATCTTCTTTTCTCACTTCATTTATTCACCTTTCAAAATATTATCTTCTTTTATCTCAAAGCATACTCCTTAAATCTGAAAGTTATCTTCTTTTATTACTTTTATTATTAACTTTTCAAAATATTATCTTCTTTTATCTCAAAGCATACTCCTTAAATCTGAAAGTTATCTTCTTTTCTCACTTCATTTATTCACTTTTCAAAATATTATCTTCAATCTCAAAGCATACTCCTTAAATCTGAAAGTTATCTTCTTTTATTACTTTTATTATTCACCTTTCAAAATATTATCTTCTTTTATCTCAAAGCATACTCCTTAAATCTGAAAGTTATCTTCTTTTCTCACTTCATTTATTCACCTTTCAAAATATTATCTTCAATCTCAAAGCATACTCCTTAAATCTGAAAGTTATCTTCTTTTATTACTTTTATTATTCACTTTTCAAAATATTATCTTCTTTTATCTCAAAGCATACTCCTTAAATCTGAAAGTTATCTTCTTTTATTACTTTTATTATTCACTTTTAAAAATATTATCTTCTTTTATCTCAAAGCATACTCCTTAAATCTGAAAGTTATCTTCTTTTCTCACTTCATTTATTCACTTTTCAAAATATTATCTTCAATCTCAAAGCATACTCCTTAAATCTGAAAGTTATCTTCTTTTTTTACTTTTATTATTCACTTTTCAAAATATTATCTTCTTTTATCTCAAAGCATACTCCTTAAATCTGAAAGTTATCTTCTTTTCTCACTTCATTTATTCACTTTTCAAAATATTATCTTCAATCTCAAAGCATACTCCTTAAATCTGAAAGTTATCTTCTTTTATTACTTTTATTATTCACCTTTCAAAATATTATCTTCTTTTATCTCAAAGCATACTCCTTAAATCTGAAAGTTATCTTCTTTTCTCACTTCATTTATTCACTTTTCAAAATATTATCTTCTTTTATCTCAAAGCATACTCCTTAAATCTGAAAGTTATCTTCTTTTCTCACTTCATTTATTCACTTTTCAAAATATTATCTTCTTTTATCTCAAAGCATACTCCTTAAATCTGAAAGTTATCTTCTTTTATTACTTTTATTATTCACTTTTCAAAATATTATCTTCTTTTATCTCAAAGCATACTCCTTAAATCTGAAAGTTATCTTCTTTTCTCACTTCATTTATTCACTTTTCAAAATATTATCTTCAATCTCAAAGCATACTCCTTAAATCTGAAAGTCTATCTTCTTTTCTCACTTCATTTATTCACTTTTCAAAATATTATCTTCTTTTATCTCAAAGCATACTCCTTAAATCTGAAAGTTATCTTCTTTTCTCACTTCACTTATTCACTTTTCAAAATATTATCTTCTTTTATCTCAAAGCATACTCCTTAAATCTGAAAGTTATCTTCTTTTCTCACTTCATTTATTCACTTTTCAAAATATTATCTTCTTTTATCTCAAAGCATACTCCTTAAATCTGAAAGTTATCTTCTTTTCTCACTTCATTTATTCACTTTTCAAAATATTATCTTCAATCTCAAAGCATACTCCTTAAATCTGAAAGTTATCTTCTTTTATTACTTTTATTATTCACTTTTCAAAATATTATCTTCTTTTATCTCAAAGCATACTCCTTAAATCTGAAAGTTATCTTCTTTTCTCACTTCATTTATTCACTTTTCAAAATATTATCTTTTATCTCAAAGCATACTCCTTAAATCTGAAAGTTATCTTCTTTTATTACTTTTATTATTCACTTTTCAAAATATTATCTTCTTTTATCTCAAAGCATACTCCTTAAATCTGAAAGTTATCTTCTTTTCTCACTTCATTTATTCACTTTTCAAAATATTATCTTCTTTTATCTCAAAGCATACTCCTTAAATCTGAAAGTTATCTTCTTTTATTACTTTTATTATTCACTTTTCAAAATATTATCTTCTTTTATCTCAAAGCATACTCCTTAAATCTGAAAGTTATCTTCTTTTATTACTTTTATTATTCACTTTTCAAAATATTATCTTCAATCTCAAAGCATACTCCTTAAATCTGAAAGTTATCTTCTTTTCTCACTTCATTTATTCACCTTTCAAAATATTATCTTCTTTTATCTCAAAGCATACTCCTTAAATCTGAAAGTTATCTTCTTTTCTCACTTCATTTATTCACTTTTCAAAATATTATCTTCTTTTATCTCAAAGCATACTCCTTAAATCTGAAAGTTATCTTCTTTTCTCACTTCATTTATTCACTTTTCAAAATATTATCTTCTTTTTCTCAAATCATACTCCTTAAATCTGAAAGTCTATCTTCTTTTCTTACTTCATTTATTCACTTTTCAAAATATTATCTTCTTTTATCTCAAAGCATACTCCTTAAATCTGAAAGTTATCTTCTTTTCTTACTTCATTTATTCACTTTTCAAAATATTATCTTCTTTTATCTCAAAGCATACTCCTTAAATCTGAAAGTTATCTTCTTTTCTCACTTCATTTATTCACTTTTCAAATATTATCTTCTTTTATCTCAAAGCATACTCCTTAAATCTGAAAGTTATCTTCTTTTCTCACTTCATTTATTCACTTTTCAAAATATTATCTTCTTTTATCTCAAAGCATACTCCTTAAATCTGAAAGTTTATCTTCTTTTATTACTTTTATTATTCACTTTTCAAAATATTATCTTCTTTTATCTCAAAGCATACTCCTTAAATCTGAAAGTTATCTTCTTTTCTCACTTCATTTATTCACCTTTCAAAATATTATCTTCAATCTCAAAGCATACTCCTTAAATCTGAAAGTTATCTTCTTTATTACTTTTATTATTCACTTTTCAAAATATTATCTTCTTTTATCTCAAAGCATACTCCTTAAATCTGAAAGTTATCTTCTTTTATTACTTTTATTATTCACTTTTCAAAATATTATCTTCTTTTATCTCAAAGCATACTCCTTAAATCTGAAAGTTATCTTCTTTTCTCACTTCATTTATTCACTTTTCAAAATATTATCTTCAATCTCAAAGCATACTCCTTAATCTGAAAGTTATCTTCTTTTATTACTTTTATTATTCACTTTTCAAAATATTATCTTCTTTTATCTCAAAGCATACTCCTTAAATCTGAAAGTTATCTTCTTTTCTCACTTCATTTATTCACTTTTCAAAATATTATCTTCAATCTCAAAGCATACTCCTTAAATCTGAAAGTTATCTTCTTTTATTACTTTTATTATTCACCTTTCAAAATATTATCTTCTTTTATCTCAAAGCATACTCCTTAAATCTGAAAGTTATCTTCTTTTCTCACTTCATTTATTCACTTTTCAAAATATTATCTTCTTTTATCTCAAAGCATACTCCTTAAATCTGAAAGTTATCTTCTTTTCTCACTTCATTTATTCACTTTTCAAAATATTATCTTCTTTTATCTCAAAGCATACTCCTTAAATCTGAAAGTTATCTTCTTTTATTACTTTTATTATTCACTTTTCAAAATATTATCTTCTTTTATCTCAAAGCATACTCCTTAAATCTGAAAGTTATCTTCTTTTCTCACTTCATTTATTCACTTTTCAAAATATTATCTTCAATCTCAAAGCATACTCCTTAAATCTGAAAGTCTATCTTCTTTTCTCACTTCATTTATTCACTTTTCAAAATATTATCTTCTTTTATCTCAAAGCATACTCCTTAAATCTGAAAGTTATCTTCTTTTCTCACTTCACTTATTCACTTTTCAAAATATTATCTTCTTTTATCTCAAAGCATACTCCTTAAATCTGAAAGTTATCTTCTTTTCTCACTTCATTTATTCACTTTTCAAAATATTATCTTCTTTTATCTCAAAGCATACTCCTTAAATCTGAAAGTTATCTTCTTTTCTCACTTCATTTATTCACTTTTCAAAATATTATCTTCAATCTCAAAGCATACTCCTTAAATCTGAAAGTTATCTTCTTTTATTACTTTTATTATTCACTTTTCAAAATATTATCTTCTTTTATCTCAAAGCATACTCCTTAAATCTGAAAGTTATCTTCTTTTCTCACTTCATTTATTCACTTTTCAAAATATTATCTTTTATCTCAAAGCATACTCCTTAAATCTGAAAGTTATCTTCTTTTATTACTTTTATTATTCACTTTTCAAAATATTATCTTCTTTTATCTCAAAGCATACTCCTTAAATCTGAAAGTTATCTTCTTTTCTCACTTCATTTATTCACTTTTCAAAATATTATCTTCAATCTCAAAGCATACTCCTTAAATCTGAAAGTTATCTTCTTTTATTACTTTTATTATTCACTTTTCAAAATATTATCTTCTTTTATCTCAAAGCATACTCCTTAAATCTGAAAGTTATCTTCTTTTATTACTTTTATTATTCACTTTTCAAAATATTATCTTCTTTTATCTCAAAGCATACTCCTTAAATCTGAAAGTTATCTTCTTTTCTCACTTCATTTATTCACTTTTCAAAATATTATCTTCTTTTATCTCAAAGCATACTCCTTAAATCTGAAAGTTATCTTCTTTTATTACTTTTATTATTCACCTTTCAAAATATTATCTTCTTTTATCTCAAAGCATACTCCTTAAATCTGAAAGTTATCTTCTTTTCTCACTTCATTTATTCACTTTTCAAAATATTATCTTCTTTTATCTCAAAGCATACTCCTTAAATCTGAAAGTTATCTTCTTTTCTCACTTCATTTATTCACTTTTCAAAATATTATCTTCTTTTATCTCAAAGCATACTCCTTAAATCTGAAAGTTATCTTCTTTTCTCACTTCATTTATTCACTTTTAAAAATATTATCTTCTTTTATCTCAAAGCATACTCCTTAAATCTGAAAGTTATCTTCTTTTCTCACTTCATTTATTCACTTTTCAAAATATTATCTTCAATCTCAAAGCATACTCCTTAAATCTGAAAGTTATCTTCTTTTATTACTTTTATTATTCACTTTTCAAAATATTATCTTCTTTTATCTCAAAGCATACTCCTTAAATCTGAAAGTTATCTTCTTTTCTCACTTCATTTATTCACTTTTCAAAATATTATCTTCAATCTCAAAGCATACTCCTTAAATCTGAAAGTTATCTTCTTTTATTACTTTTATTATTCACTTTTCAAAATATTATCTTCTTTTATCTCAAAGCATACTCCTTAAATCTGAAAGTTATCTTCTTTTCTCACTTCATTTATTCACTTTTCAAAATATTATCTTCAATCTCAAAGCATACTCCTTAAATCTGAAAGTTATCTTCTTTTATTACTTTTATTATTCACTTTTCAAAATATTATCTTCTTTTATCTCAAAGCATACTCCTTAAATCTGAAAGTTATCTTCTTTTCTCACTTCATTTATTCACTTTTCAAAATATTATCTTCAATCTCAAAGCATACTCCTTAAATCTGAAAGTTATCTTCTTTTATTACTTTTATTATTCACTTTTCAAAATATTATCTTCTTTTATCTCAAAGCATACTCCTTAAATCTGAAAGTTATCTTCTTTTCTCACTTCATTTATTCACTTTTCAAAATATTATCTTCTTTTATCTCAAAGCATACTCCTTAAATCTGAAAGTTATCTTCTTTTATTACTTTTATTATTCACTTTTCAAAATATTATCTTCTTTTATCTCAAAGCATACTCCTTAAATCTGAAAGTTATCTTCTTTTCTCACTTCATTTATTCACTTTTCAAAATATTATCTTCTTTTATCTCAAAGCATACTCCTTAAATCTGAAAGTAATCTTCTTTTCTTACTTCATTTATTCACTTTTCAAAATATTATCTTTTATCTCAAAGCATACTCCTTAAATCTGAAAGTTATCTTCTTTTCTCACTTCATTTATTCACTTTTCAAAATATTATCTTCTTTTATCTCAAAGCATACTCCTTAAATCTGAAAGTTATCTTCTTTTCTCACTTCATTTATTCACTTTTCAAAATATTATCTTCTTTTATCTCAAAGCATACTCCTTAAATCTGAAAGTTATCTTCTTTTCTCACTTCATTTATTCACTTTTCAAAATATTATCTTCAATCTCAAAGCATACTCCTTAAATCTGAAAGTTATCTTCTTTTCTCACTTCATTTATTCACTTTTCAAAATATTATCTTCTTTTATCTCAAAGCATACTCCTTAAATCTGAAAGTTATCTTCTTTTCTCACTTCATTTATTCACCTTTCAAAATATTATCTTCTTTTATCTCAAAGCATACTCCTTAAATCTGAAAGTAATCTTCTTTTCTCACTTCATTTATTCACTTTTCAAAATATTATCTTCTTTTATCTCAAAGCATACTCCTTAAATCTGAAAGTTATCTTCTTTTCTCACTTCATTTATTCACTTTTCAAAATATTATCTTCTTTTATCTCAAAGCATACTCCTTAAATCTGAAAGTTATCTTCTTTTCTCACTTCATTTATTCACTTTTCAAAATATTATCTTCTTTTATCTCAAAGCATACTCCTTAAATCTGAAAGTTATCTTCTTTTCTCACTTCATTTATTCACTTTTCAAAATATTATCTTCTTTTATCTCAAAGCATACTCCTTAAATCTGAAAGTTATCTTCTTTTCTCACTTCATTTATTCACTTTTAAAAATATTATCTTCTTTTATCTCAAAGCATACTCCTTAAATCTGAAAGTTATCTTCTTTTCTCACTTCATTTATTCACTTTTCAAAATATTATCTTCAATCTCAAAGCATACTCCTTAAATCTGAAAGTTATCTTTTTTTATTACTTTTATTATTCACTTTTCAAAATATTATCTTCAATCTCAAAGCATACTCCTTAAATCTGAAAGTTATCTTTTTTTATTACTTTTATTATTCACTTTTCAAAATATTATCTTCTTTTATCTCAAAGCATACTCCTTAAATCTGAAAGTTATCTTCTTTTCTCACTTCATTTATTCACCTTTCAAAATATTATCTTCTTTTATCTCAAAGCATACTCCTTAAATCTGAAAGTTATCTTCTTTTATTACTTTTATTATTCACTTTTCAAAATATTATCTTCTTTTATCTCAAAGCATACTCCTTAAATCTGAAAGTTATCTTCTTTTCTCACTTCATTTATTCACTTTTCAAAATATTATCTTTTATCTCAAAGCATACTCCTTAAATCTGAAAGTTATCTTCTTTTATTACTTTTATTATTCACTTTTCAAAATATTATCTTCTTTTATCTCAAAGCATACTCCTTAAATCTGAAAGTTATCTTCTTTTCTCACTTCATTTATTCACCTTTCAAAATATTATCTTCTTTTATCTCAAAGCATACTCCTTAAATCTGAAAGTTATCTTCTTTTATTACTTTTATTATTCACTTTTCAAAATATTATCTTCAATCTCAAAGCATACTCCTTAAATCTGAAAGTTATCTTCTTTTCTCACTTCATTTATTCACTTTTCAAAATATTATCTTCTTTTATCTCAAAGCATACTCCTTAAATCTGAAAGTTATCTTCTTTTCTCACTTCATTTATTCACTTTTCAAAATATTATCTTCTTTTATCTCAAAGCATACTCCTTAAATCTGAAAGTTATCTTCTTTTCTCACTTCATTTATTCACTTTTCAAAATATTATCTTCAATCTCAAAGCATACTCCTTAAATCTGAAAGTTATCTTCTTTTCTCACTTCATTTATTCACTTTTCAAAATATTATCTTCTTTTATCTCAAAGCATACTCCTTAAATCTGAAAGTTATCTTCTTTTCTCACTTCATTTATTCACCTTTCAAAATATTATCTTCTTTTATCTCAAAGCATACTCCTTAAATCTGAAAGTTATCTTCTTTTCTCACTTCATTTATTCACTTTTCAAAATATTATCTTCTTTTATCTCAAAGCATACTCCTTAAATCTGAAAGTTATCTTCTTTTCTCACTTCATTTATTCACTTTTCAAAATATTATCTTCTTTTATCTCAAAGCATACTCCTTAAATCTGAAAGTTATCTTCTTTTATTACTTTTATTATTCACTTTTCAAAATATTATCTTCTTTTATCTCAAAGCATACTCCTTAAATCTGAAAGTTATCTTCTTTTCTCACTTCATTTATTCACCTTTCAAAATATTATCTTCTTTTATCTCAAAGCATACTCCTTAAATCTGAAAGTTATCTTCTTTTATTACTTTTATTATTCACTTTTCAAAATATTATCTTCTTTTATCTCAAAGCATACTCCTTAAATCTGAAAGTTATCTTCTTTTCTCACTTCATTTATTCACTTTTCAAAATATTATCTTCTTTTATCTCAAAGCATACTCCTTAAATCTGAAAGTTATCTTCTTTTCTCACTTCATTTATTCACTTTTCAAAATATTATCTTCTTCAATCTCAAAGCATACTCCTTAAATCTGAAAGTTATCTTCTTTTCTCACTTCATTTATTCACTTTTCAAAATATTATCTTCTTTTATCTCAAAGCATAATCCTTAAATCTGAAATTCTATCTTCTTTTCTCACTTTTATTATTCACTTTTCAAAATATTATCTTCTTTTATTCCAAAGCATAATCCTTAAATCTGAAAGTTTATCTTCTTTTCTTACTTCATTTATTCACTTTTCAAAATATTATCTTCTTTTATTCCAAAGCATACTCCTTAAATCTAAAAGTCTTTCTTCTTTTCTTACTTCATTTATTCACTTTTCAAAATATTATCTTCTTTTTCTCAAAGCATAATCCTTAAATCTGAAAGTTTATCTTCTTTTCTTACTTCATTTATTAACTTTTCAAAATATTATCTTCTTTTTCTCAAAGCATACTCCTTAAATCTGAAAGTTATCTTCTTTTATTACTTTTATTATTCACTTTTCAAAATATTATCTTCTTTTATCTCAAAGCATACTCCTTAAATCTGAAAGTTATCTTCTTTTATTACTTTTATTATTCACTTTTCAAAATATTATCTTCTTTTATCTCAAAGCATACTCCTTAAATCTGAAAGTTATCTTCTTTTCTCACTTCATTTATTCACCTTTCAAAATATTATCTTCTTTTATCTCAAAGCATACTCCTTAAATCTGAAAGTTATCTTCTTTTCTCACTTCATTTATTCACTTTTCAAAATATTATCTTCTTTTATCTCAAAGCATACTCCTTAAATCTGAAAGTTATCTTCTTTTCTCACTTCATTTATTCACTTTTCAAAATATTATCTTCTTTTATCTCAAAGCATACTCCTTAAATCTGAAAGTTATCTTCTTTTCTCACTTCATTTATTCACTTTTCAAAATATTATCTTCTTTTATCTCAAAGCATAATCCTTAAATCTGAAATTCTATCTTCTTTTCTCACTTTTATTATTCACTTTTCAAAATATTATCTTCTTTTATTCCAAAGCATAATCCTTAAATCTGTAAGTTTATCTTCTTTTCTTACTTCATTTATTCACTTTTCAAAATATTATCTTCTTTTTCTCAAAGCATAATCCTTAAATCTGAAAGTTTATCTTCTTTTCTTACTTCATTTATTCACTTTTCAAAATATTATCTTCTTTTATTCCAAAGCATACTCCTTAAATCTAAAAGTCTTTCTTCTTTTCTTACTTCATTTATTCACTTTTCAAAATATTATCTTCTTTTTCTCAAAGCATAATCCTTAAATCTGAAAGTTTATCTTCTTTTCTTACTTCATTTATTAACTTTTCAAAATATTATCTTCTTTTTCTCAAAGCATACTCCTTAAATCTGAAAGTTATCTTCTTTTATTACTTTTATTATTCACTTTTCAAAATATTATCTTCTTCAATCTCAAAGCATACTCCTTAAATCTGAAAGTTATCTTCTTTTCTCACTTCATTTATTCACCTTTCAAAATATTATCTTCTTTTATCTCAAAGCATACTCCTTAAATCTGAAAGTTATCTTCTTTTCTTACTTCATTTATTCACTTTTCAAAATATTATCTTCTTTTTCTCAAAGCATAATCCTTAAATCTGAAAGTTTATCTTCTTTTCTTACTTCATTTATTCACTTTTCAAAATATTATCTTCTTTTATTCCAAAGCATACTCCTTAAATCTAAAAGTCTTTCTTCTTTTCTTACTTCATTTATTCACTTTTCAAAATATTATCTTCTTTTATCTCAAAGCATACTCCTTAAATCTGTAAGTTTATCTTCTTTTCTTACTTCATTTATTCACTTTTCAAAATATTATCTTCTTTTTCTCAAAGCATAATCCTTAAATCTGAAAGTTTATCTTCTTTTCTTACTTCATTTATTCACTTTTCAAAATATTATCTTCTTTTTCTCAAAGCATAATCCTTAAATCTGAAAGTTATCTTCTTTTCTCACTTCATTTATTCACCTTTCAAAATATTATCTTCTTTTATCTCAAAGCATACTCCTTAAATCTGAAAGTTATCTTCTTTTATTACTTTTATTATTCACTTTTCAAAATATTATCTTCTTTTATCTCAAAGCATACTCCTTAAATCTGAAAGTTATCTTCTTTTCTCACTTCATTTATTCACTTTTCAAAATATTATCTTCTTTTATCTCAAAGCATAATCCTTAAATCTGAAAGTTTATCTTCTTTTCTTACTTCATTTATTCACTTTTCAAAATATTATCTTCAATCTCAAAGCATACTCCTTAAATCTGAAAGTTATCTTCTTTTCTCACTTCATTTATTCACTTTTCAAAATATTATCTTCAATCTCAAAGCATACTCCTTAAATCTGAAAGTTATCTTCTTTTCTCACTTCATTTATTCACTTTTCAAAATATTATCTTCTTTTATCTCAAAGCATACTCCTTAAATCTGAAAGTTATCTTCTTTTCTCACTTTTATTATTCACTTTTCAAAATATTATCTTCAATCTCAAAGCATACTCCTTAAATCTGAAAGTTATCTTCTTTTATTACTTCATTTATTCACTTTTCAAAATATTATCTTCTTTTTCTCAAAGCATAATCCTTAAATCTGAAAGTTTATCTTCTTTTCTTACTTCATTTATTAACTTTTCAAAATATTATCTTCTTTTTCTCAAAGCATACTCCTTAAATCTGAAAGTTTATCTTCTTTTCTTACTTCATTTATTCACTTTTCAAAATATTATCTTCTTTTATTCCAAAGCATACTCCTTAAATCTGAAAGTTATCTTCTTTTCTCACTTCATTTATTCACTTTTCAAAATATTATCTTCTTTTTCTCAAAGCATAATCCTTAAATCTGAAAGTTTATCTTCTTTTATTACTTTTATTATTCACTTTTCAAAATATTATCTTCTTTTATCTCAAAGCATACTCCTTAAATCTGAAAGTTATCTTCTTTTCTCACTTCATTTATTCACTTTTCAAAATATTATCTTCTTTTATCTCAAAGCATAATCCTTAAATCTGAAAGTTTATCTTCTTTTCTTACTTCATTTATTCACTTTTCAAAATATTATCTTCAATCTCAAAGCATACTCCTTAAATCTGAAAGTTATCTTCTTTTCTCACTTCATTTATTCACTTTTCAAAATATTATCTTCTTTTATCTCAAAGCATACTCCTTAAATCTGAAAGTTATCTTCTTTTCTTACTTCATTTATTAACTTTTCAAAATATTATCTTCTTTTTCTCAAAGCATACTCCTTAAATCTGAAAGTTATCTTCTTTTCTCACTTCATTTATTCACTTTTCAAAATATTATCTTCTTTTATCTCAAAGCATACTCCTTAAATCTGAAAGTTATCTTCTTTTCTCACTTCATTTATTCACTTTTCAAAATATTATCTTCTTTTTCTCAAAGCATAATCCTTAAATCTGAAAGTTTATCTTCTTTTCTTACTTCATTTATTAACTTTTCAAAATATTATCTTCTTTTTCTCAAAGCATAATCCTTAAATCTGAAAGTTTATCTTCTTTTCTTACTTCATTTATTAACTTTTCAAAATATTATCTTCTTTTATTCCAAAGCATAATCCTTAAATCTGAAAGTTATCTTCTTTTCTCACTTCATTTATTCACTTTTCAAAATATTATCTTCTTTTATCTCAAAGCATAATCCTTAAATCTGAAAGTCTATCTTCTTTTCTCACTTTTATTATTCACTTTTCAAAATATTATCTTCTTTTATTCCAAAGCATAATCCTTAAATCTGTAAGTTTATCTTCTTTTCTTACTTCATTTATTCACTTTTCAAAATATTATCTTCTTTTATCTCAAAGCATACTCCTTAAATCTGAAAGTTATCTTCTTTTATTACTTTTATTATTCACTTTTCAAAATATTATCTTCTTTTATCTCAAAGCATACTCCTTAAATCTGAAAGTTATCTTCTTTTCTCACTTCATTTATTCACCTTTCAAAATATTATCTTCTTTTATCTCAAAGCATACTCCTTAAATCTGAAAGTTATCTTCTTTTCTCACTTCATTTATTCACTTTTCAAAATATTATCTTCTTTTATCTCAAAGCATACTCCTTAAATCTGAAAGTTATCTTCTTTTCTCACTTCATTTATTCACTTTTCAAAATATTATCTTCTTTTATCTCAAAGCATACTCCTTAAATCTGAAAGTTATCTTCTTTTCTCACTTCATTTATTCACTTTTCAAAATATTATCTTCTTTTATCTCAAAGCATAATCCTTAAATCTGAAAGTCTATCTTCTTTTCTCACTTTTATTATTCACTTTTCAAAATATTATCTTCTTTTATTCCAAAGCATAATCCTTAAATCTGTAAGTTTATCTTCTTTTCTTACTTCATTTATTAACTTTTCAAAATATTATCTTCTTTTTCTCAAAGCATAATCCTTAAATCTGAAAGTTTATCTTCTTTTCTTACTTCATTTATTCACTTTTCAAAATATTATCTTCTTTTATTCCAAAGCATACTCCTTAAATCTAAAAGTCTTTCTTCTTTTCTTACTTCATTTATTCACTTTTCAAAATATTATCTTCTTTTTCTCAAAGCATAATCCTTAAATCTGAAAGTTTATCTTCTTTTCTTACTTCATTTATTAACTTTTCAAAATATTATCTTCTTTTTCTCAAAGCATACTCCTTAAATCTGAAAGTTTATCTTCTTTTCTTACTTCATTTATTCACTTTTCAAAATATTATCTTCTTTTATTCCAAAGCATAATCCTTAAATCTGTAAGTTTATCTTCTTTTCTCACTTCATTTATTCACTTTTCAAAATATTATCTTCTTTTATCTCAAAGCATACTCCTTAAATCTGAAAGTTATCTTCTTTTCTTACTTCATTTATTCACTTTTCAAAATATTATCTTCAATCTCAAAGCATACTCCTTAAATCTGAAAGTTATCTTCTTTTATTACTTTTATTATTCACTTTTCAAAATATTATCTTCTTTTATCTCAAAGCATACTCCTTAAATCTGAAAGTTATCTTCTTTTCTCACTTCATTTATTCACTTTTCAAAATATTATCTTCAATCTCAAAGCATACTCCTTAAATCTGAAAGTTATCTTCTTTTCTCACTTCATTTATTCACTTTTCAAAATATTATCTTCTTTTATCTCAAAGCATACTCCTTAAATCTGAAAGTTATCTTCTTTTCTCACTTCATTTATTCACCTTTCAAAATATTATCTTCTTTTATCTCAAAGCATACTCCTTAAATCTGAAAGTAATCTTCTTTTCTCACTTCATTTATTCACTTTTCAAAATATTATCTTCTTTTATCTCAAAGCATACTCCTTAAATCTGAAAGTTATCTTCTTTTCTCACTTCATTTATTCACTTTTCAAAATATTATCTTCTTTTATCTCAAAGCATACTCCTTAAATCTGAAAGTTATCTTCTTTTCTCACTTCATTTATTCACCTTTCAAAATATTATCTTCTTTTATCTCAAAGCATACTCCTTAAATCTGAAAGTTATCTTCTTTTCTCACTTCATTTATTCACTTTTCAAAATATTATCTTCTTTTATCTCAAAGCATACTCCTTAAATCTGAAAGTTATCTTCTTTTCTCACTTCATTTATTCACTTTTCAAAATATTATCTTCTTTTATCTCAAAGCATACTCCTTAAATCTGAAAGTTATCTTCTTTTCTCACTTCATTTATTCACTTTTCAAAATATTATCTTCAATCTCAAAGCATACTCCTTAAATCTGAAAGTTATCTTCTTTTATTACTTTTATTATTCACTTTTCAAAATATTATCTTCTTTTATCTCAAAGCATACTCCTTAAATCTGAAAGTTATCTTCTTTTCTCACTTCATTTATTCACCTTTCAAAATATTATCTTCTTTTATCTCAAAGCATACTCCTTAAATCTGAAAGTTATCTTCTTTTCTCACTTCATTTATTCACCTTTCAAAATATTATCTTCTTTTATCTCAAAGCATACTCCTTAAATCTGAAAGTTATCTTCTTTTATTACTTTTATTATTCACTTTTCAAAATATTATCTTCTTTTATCTCAAAGCATACTCCTTAAATCTGAAAGTTATCTTCTTTTCTCACTTCATTTATTCACTTTTCAAAATATTATCTTCAATCTCAAAGCATACTCCTTAAATCTGAAAGTTATCTTCTTTTCTCACTTCATTTATTCACTTTTCAAAATATTATCTTCTTTTATCTCAAAGCATACTCCTTAAATCTGAAAGTTATCTTCTTTTCTCACTTCATTTATTCACTTTTCAAAATATTATCTTCTTTTATCTCAAAGCATACTCCTTAAATCTGAAAGTTATCTTCTTTTCTCACTTCATTTATTCACTTTTCAAAATATTATCTTCTTTTATCTCAAAGCATACTCCTTAAATCTGAAAGTTATCTTCTTTTCTCACTTCATTTATTCACTTTTCAAAATATTATCTTCTTTTATCTCAAAGCATACTCCTTAAATCTGAAAGTTATCTTCTTTTCTCACTTCATTTATTCACCTTTCAAAATATTATCTTCTTTTATCTCAAAGCATACTCCTTAAATCTGAAAGTTATCTTCTTTTCTCACTTCATTTATTCACCTTTCAAAATATTATCTTCTTTTATCTCAAAGCATACTCCTTAAATCTGAAAGTTATCTTCTTTTCTCACTTCATTTATTCACCTTTCAAAATATTATCTTCTTTTATCTCAAAGCATACTCCTTAAATCTGAAAGTTATCTTCTTTTATTACTTTTATTATTCACTTTTCAAAATATTATCTTCTTTTATCTCAAAGCATACTCCTTAAATCTGAAAGTTATCTTCTTTTCTCACTTCATTTATTCACCTTTCAAAATATTATCTTCTTTTATCTCAAAACATACTCCTTAAATCTGAAAGTTATCTTCTTTTCTCACTTCATTTATTCACTTTTCAAAATATTATCTTCTTTTATCTCAAAGCATACTCCTTAAATCTGAAAGTTATCTTCTTTTCTCACTTCATTTATTCACTTTTCAAAATATTATCTTCTTTTATCTCAAAGCATACTCCTTAAATCTGAAAGTTATCTTCTTTTCTCACTTCATTTATTCACCTTTCAAAATATTATCTTTTTTATCTCAAAGCATACTCCTTAAATCTGAAAGTTATCTTCTTTTCTCACTTCATTTATTCACCTTTCAAAATATTATCTTCTTTTATCTCAAAGCATACTCCTTAAATCTGAAAGTTATCTTCTTTTCTCACTTCATTTATTCACTTTTCAAAATATTATCTTCTTTTATCTCAAAGCATACTCCTTAAATCTGAAAGTTATCTTCTTTTCTCACTTCATTTATTCACTTTTCAAAATATTATCTTCTTTTATCTCAAAGCATACTCCTTAAATCTGAAAGTTATCTTCTTTTCTCACTTCATTTATTCACTTTTCAAAATATTATCTTCTTTTATCTCAAAGCATACTCCTTAAATCTGAAAGTTATCTTCTTTTCTCACTTCATTTATTCACTTTTCAAAATATTATCTTCAATCTCAAAGCATACTCCTTAAATCTGAAAGTTATCTTCTTTTCTCACTTCATTTATTCACCTTTCAAAATATTATCTTCTTTTATCTCAAAGCATACTCCTTAAATCTGAAAGTTATCTTCTTTTCTCACTTCATTTATTCACTTTTCAAAATATTATCTTCTTTTATCTCAAAGCATACTCCTTAAATCTGAAAGTTATCTTCTTTTCTCACTTCATTTATTCACCTTTCAAAATATTATCTTCTTTTATCTCAAAGCATACTCCTTAAATCTGAAAGTTATCTTCTTTTCTCACTTCATTTATTCACTTTTCAAAATATTATCTTCAATCTCAAAGCATACTCCTTAAATCTGAAAGTTATCTTCTTTTCTCACTTCATTTATTCACTTTTCAAAATATTATCTTCTTTTATCTCAAAGCATACTCCTTAAATCTGAAAGTTATCTTCTTTTATTACTTTTATTATTCACTTTTCAAAATATTATCTTCTTTTATCTCAAAGCATACTCCTTAAATCTGAAAGTTATCTTCTTTTCTCACTTCATTTATTCACTTTTCAAAATATTATCTTCAATCTCAAAGCATACTCCTTAAATCTGAAAGTTATCTTCTTTTATTACTTTTATTATTCACTTTTCAAAATATTATCTTCTTTTATCTCAAAGCATACTCCTTAAATCTGAAAGTTATCTTCTTTTCTCACTTCATTTATTCACCTTTCAAAATATTATCTTCTTTTATCTCAAAGCATACTCCTTAAATCTGAAAGTTATCTTCTTTTCTCACTTCATTTATTCACTTTTCAAAATATTATCTTCTTTTATCTCAAAGCATACTCCTTAAATCTGTAAGTCTATCTTCTTTTCTCACTTCATTTATTCACTTTTCAAAATATTATCTTCTTTTATCTCAAAGCATACTCCTTAAATCTGAAAGTTATCTTCTTTTCTCACTTCATTTATTCACTTTTCAAAATATTATCTTCTTTTATCTCAAAGCATACTCCTTAAATCTGAAAGTTATCTTCTTTTCTCACTTCATTTATTCACTTTTCAAAATATTATCTTCAATCTCAAAGCATACTCCTTAAATCTGAAAGTTATCTTCTTTTCTCACTTCATTTATTCACTTTTCAAAATATTATCTTCTTTTATCTCAAAGCATACTCCTTAAATCTGAAAGTTATCTTCTTTTCTCACTTCATTTATTCACTTTTCAAAATATTATCTTCTTTTATCTCAAAGCATACTCCTTAAATCTGAAAGTTATCTTCTTTTCTCACTTCATTTATTCACTTTTCAAAATATTATCTTCTTTTATCTCAAAGCATACTCCTTAAATCTGAAAGTTATCTTCTTTTCTCACTTCATTTATTCACTTTTCAAAATATTATCTTCTTTTATCTCAAAGCATACTCCTTAAATCTGAAAGTTATCTTCTTTTCTCACTTCATTTATTCACTTTTCAAAATATTATCTTCTTTTATCTCAAAGCATACTCCTTAAATCTGAAAGTTATCTTCTTTTCTCACTTCATTTATTCACTTTTCAAAATATTATCTTCAATCTCAAAGCATACTCCTTAAATCTGAAAGTTATCTTCTTTTCTCACTTCATTTATTCACTTTTCAAAATATTATCTTCTTTTATCTCAAAGCATACTCCTTAAATCTGAAAGTTATCTTCTTTTCTCACTTCATTTATTCACTTTTCAAAATATTATCTTCTTTTATCTCAAAGCATACTCCTTAAATCTGAAAGTTATCTTCTTTTCTCACTTCATTTATTCACCTTTCAAAATATTATCTTCTTTTATCTCAAAGCATACTCCTTAAATCTGAAAGTTATCTTCTTTTCTCACTTCATTTATTCACTTTTCAAAATATTATCTTCAATCTCAAAGCATACTCCTTAAATCTGAAAGTTATCTTCTTTTATTACTTTTATTATTCACTTTTCAAAATATTATCTTCTTTTATCTCAAAGCATACTCCTTAAATCTGAAAGTTATCTTCTTTTCTCACTTCATTTATTCACCTTTCAAAATATTATCTTTTATCTCAAAGCATACTCCTTAAATCTGAAAGTTATCTTCTTTTCTCACTTCATTTATTCACCTTTCAAAATATTATCTTCTTTTATCTCAAAGCATACTCCTTAAATCTGAAAGTTATCTTCTTTTCTCACTTCATTTATTCACCTTTCAAAATATTATCTTCTTTTATCTCAAAGCATACTCCTTAAATCTGAAAGTTATCTTCTTTTCTCACTTCATTTATTCACTTTTCAAAATATTATCTTCTTTTATCTCAAAGCATACTCCTTAAATCTGAAAGTTATCTTCTTTTCTCACTTCATTTATTCACTTTTCAAAATATTATCTTCTTTTATCTCAAAGCATACTCCTTAAATCTGAAAGTTATCTTCTTTTCTCACTTCATTTATTCACCTTTCAAAATATTATCTTCTTTTATCTCAAAGCATACTCCTTAAATCTGAAAGTTATCTTCTTTTCTCACTTCATTTATTCACCTTTCAAAATATTATCTTCTTTTATCTCAAAGCATACTCCTTAAATCTGAAAGTTATCTTCTTTTCTCACTTCATTTATTCACTTTTCAAAATATTATCTTCTTTTATCTCAAAGCATACTCCTTAAATCTGAAAGTCTATCTTCTTTTCTCACTTCATTTATTCACCTTTCAAAATATTATCTTCTTTTATCTCAAAGCATACTCCTTAAATCTGAAAGTTATCTTCTTTTCTCACTTCATTTATTCACCTTTCAAAATATTATCTTCTTTTATCTCAAAGCATACTCCTTAAATCTGAAAGTTATCTTCTTTTCTCACTTCATTTATTCACTTTTCAAAATATTATCTTCTTTTATCTCAAAGCATACTCCTTAAATCTGAAAGTTATCTTCTTTTCTCACTTCATTTATTCACCTTTCAAAATATTATCTTCTTTTATCTCAAAGCATACTCCTTAAATCTGAAAGTTATCTTCTTTTCTCACTTCATTTATTCACCTTTCAAAATATTATCTTCTTTTATCTCAAAGCATACTCCTTAAATCTGAAAGTTATCTTCTTTTCTCACTTCATTTATTCACTTTTCAAAATATTATCTTCTTTTATCTCAAAGCATACTCCTTAAATCTGAAAGTTATCTTCTTTTCTCACTTCATTTATTCACTTTTCAAAATATTATCTTCTTTTATCTCAAAGCATACTCCTTAAATCTGAAAGTTATCTTCTTTTCTCACTTCATTTATTCACTTTTCAAAATATTATCTTCTTTTATCTCAAAGCATACTCCTTAAATCTGAAAGTTATCTTCTTTTCTCACTTCATTTATTCACCTTTCAAAATATTATCTTCTTTTATCTCAAAGCATACTCCTTAAATCTGAAAGTTATCTTCTTTTCTCACTTCATTTATTCACTTTTCAAAATATTATCTTCTTTTATCTCAAAGCATACTCCTTAAATCTGAAAGTTATCTTCTTTTCTCACTTCATTTATTCACTTTTCAAAATATTATCTTCTTTTATCTCAAAGCATACTCCTTAAATCTGAAAGTTATCTTCTTTTCTCACTTCATTTATTCACTTTTCAAAATATTATCTTCTTTTATCTCAAAGCATACTCCTTAAATCTGAAAGTTATCTTCTTTTCTCACTTCATTTATTCACTTTTCAAAATATTATCTTCTTTTATCTCAAAGCATACTCCTTAAATCTGAAAGTTATCTTCTTTTCTCACTTCATTTATTCACCTTTCAAAATATTATCTTCTTTTATCTCAAAGCATACTCCTTAAATCTGAAAGTTATCTTCTTTTCTCACTTCATTTATTCACTTTTCAAAATATTATCTTCTTTTATCTCAAAGCATACTCCTTAAATCTGAAAGTTATCTTCTTTTCTCACTTCATTTATTCACTTTTCAAAATATTATCTTCTTTTATCTCAAAGCATACTCCTTAAATCTGAAAGTTATCTTCTTTTCTCACTTCATTTATTCACTTTTCAAAATATTATCTTCTTTTATCTCAAAGCATACTCCTTAAATCTGAAAGTCTATCTTCTTTTCTCACTTCATTTATTCACTTTTCAAAATATTATCTTCTTTTATCTCAAAGCATACTCCTTAAATCTGAAAGTTATCTTCTTTTATTACTTTTATTATTCACTTTTCAAAATATTATCTTCTTTTATCTCAAAGCATACTCCTTAAATCTGAAAGTTATCTTCTTTTCTCACTTCATTTATTCACTTTTCAAAATATTATCTTCTTTTATCTCAAAGCATACTCCTTAAATCTGAAAGTTATCTTCTTTTATTACTTTTATTATTCACTTTTCAAAATATTATCTTCTTTTATCTCAAAGCATACTCCTTAAATCTGAAAGTTATCTTCTTTTCTCACTTCATTTATTCACTTTTCAAAATATTATCTTCAATCTCAAAGCATACTCCTTAAATCTGAAAGTTATCTTCTTTTATTACTTTTATTATTCACTTTTCAAAATATTATCTTCTTTTATCTCAAAGCATACTCCTTAAATCTGAAAGTTATCTTCTTTTCTCACTTCATTTATTCACTTTTCAAAATATTATCTTCAATCTCAAAGCATACTCCTTAAATCTGAAAGTTATCTTCTTTTCTCACTTCATTTATTCACTTTTCAAAATATTATCTTCTTTTATCTCAAAGCATACTCCTTAAATCTGAAAGTTATCTTCTTTTCTCACTTCATTTATTCACTTTTCAAAATATTATCTTCTTTTATCTCAAAGCATACTCCTTAAATCTGAAAGTTATCTTCTTTTCTCACTTCATTTATTCACTTTTCAAAATATTATCTTCAATCTCAAAGCATACTCCTTAAATCTGAAAGTTATCTTCTTTTATTACTTTTATTATTCACTTTTCAAAATATTATCTTCTTTTATCTCAAAGCATACTCCTTAAATCTGAAAGTTATCTTCTTTTATTACTTTTATTATTCACTTTTCAAAATATTATCTTCAATCTCAAAGCATACTCCTTAAATCTGAAAGTTATCTTCTTTTATTACTTTTATTATTCACTTTTCAAAATATTATCTTCTTTTATCTCAAAGCATACTCCTTAAATCTGAAAGTTATCTTCTTTTATTACTTTTATTATTCACTTTTCAAAATATTATCTTCAATCTCAAAGCATACTCCTTAAATCTGAAAGTTATCTTCTTTTATTACTTTTATTATTCACTTTTCAAAATATTATCTTCTTTTATCTCAAAGCATACTCCTTAAATCTGAAAGTTATCTTCTTTTCTCACTTCATTTATTCACTTTTCAAAATATTATCTTCTTTTATCTCAAAGCATACTCCTTAAATCTGAAAGTTATCTTCTTTTATTACTTTTATTATTCACTTTTCAAAATATTATCTTCTTTTATCTCAAAGCATACTCCTTAAATCTGAAAGTTATCTTCTTTTCTCACTTCATTTATTCACTTTTCAAAATATTATCTTCTTTTATCTCAAAGCATACTCCTTAAATCTGAAAGTTATCTTCTTTTCTCACTTCATTTATTCACTTTTCAAAATATTATCTTCTTTTATCTCAAAGCATACTCCTTAAATCTGAAAGTTATCTTCTTTTATTACTTTTATTATTCACTTTTCAAAATATTATCTTCTTTTATCTCAAAGCATACTCCTTAAATCTGAAAGTTATCTTCTTTTATTACTTTTATTATTCACTTTTCAAAATATTATCTTCTTTTATCTCAAAGCATACTCCTTAAATCTGAAAGTTATCTTCTTTTCTCACTTCATTTATTCACTTTTCAAAATATTATCTTCTTTTATCTCAAAGCATACTCCTTAAATCTGAAAGTTATCTTCTTTTCTCACTTCATTTATTCACTTTTCAAAATATTATCTTCTTTTATCTCAAAGCATACTCCTTAAATCTGAAAGTCTATCTTCTTTTCTCACTTCATTTATTCACTTTTCAAAATATTATCTTCTTTTATCTCAAAGCATACTCCTTAAATCTGAAAGTTATCTTCTTTTCTCACTTCATTTATTCACCTTTCAAAATATTATCTTCTTTTATCTCAAAGCATACTCCTTAAATCTGAAAGTAATCTTCTTTTCTCACTTCATTTATTCACTTTTCAAAATATTATCTTCTTTTATCTCAAAGCATACTCCTTAAATCTGAAAGTTATCTTCTTTTCTCACTTCATTTATTCACCTTTCAAAATATTATCTTCTTTTATCTCAAAGCATACTCCTTAAATCTGAAAGTTATCTTCTTTTCTCACTTCATTTATTCACTTTTCAAAATATTATCTTCAATCTCAAAGCATACTCCTTAAATCTGAAAGTTATCTTCTTTTCTCACTTCATTTATTCACTTTTCAAAATATTATCTTCTTTTATCTCAAAGCATACTCCTTAAATCTGAAAGTTATCTTCTTTTCTCACTTCATTTATTCACCTTTCAAAATATTATCTTCTTTTATCTCAAAGCATACTCCTTAAATCTGAAAGTTATCTTCTTTTCTCACTTCATTTATTCACTTTTCAAAATATTATCTTCTTTTATCTCAAAGCATACTCCTTAAATCTGAAAGTTATCTTCTTTTCTCACTTCATTTATTCACTTTTCAAAATATTATCTTCTTTTATCTCAAAGCATACTCCTTAAATCTGAAAGTCTATCTTCTTTTCTCACTTCATTTATTCACCTTTCAAAATATTATCTTCTTTTATCTCAAAGCATACTCCTTAAATCTGAAAGTTATCTTCTTTTCTCACTTCATTTATTCACCTTTCAAAATATTATCTTCTTTTATCTCAAAGCATACTCCTTAAATCTGAAAGTTATCTTCTTTTCTCACTTCATTTATTCACTTTTCAAAATATTATCTTCTTTTATCTCAAAGCATACTTCTTAAATCTGAAAGTTATCTTCTTTTCTCACTTCATTTATTCACTTTTCAAAATATTATCTTCTTTTATCTCAAAGCATACTCCTTAAATCTGAAAGTTATCTTCTTTTCTCACTTCATTTATTCACCTTTCAAAATATTATCTTCTTTTATCTCAAAGCATACTCCTTAAATCTGAAAGTTATCTTCTTTTCTCACTTCATTTATTCACTTTTCAAAATATTATCTTCAATCTCAAAGCATACTCCTTAAATCTGAAAGTTATCTTCTTTTATTACTTTTATTATTCACTTTTCAAAATATTATCTTCTTTTATCTCAAAGCATACTCCTTAAATCTGAAAGTTATCTTCTTTTCTCACTTCATTTATTCACTTTTCAAAATATTATCTTCTTTTATCTCAAAGCATACTCCTTAAATCTGAAAGTTATCTTCTTTTATTACTTTTATTATTCACTTTTCAAAATATTATCTTCTTTTATCTCAAAGCATACTCCTTAAATCTGAAAGTTATCTTCTTTTCTCACTTCATTTATTCACTTTTCAAAATATTATCTTTTATCTCAAAGCATACTCCTTAAATCTGAAAGTTATCTTCTTTTATTACTTTTATTATTCACTTTTCAAAATATTATCTTCTTTTATCTCAAAGCATACTCCTTAAATCTGAAAGTTATCTTCTTTTCTCACTTCATTTATTCACTTTTCAAAATATTATCTTCAATCTCAAAGCATACTCCTTAAATCTGAAAGTTATCTTCTTTTCTCACTTCATTTATTCACTTTTCAAAATATTATCTTCTTTTATCTCAAAGCATACTCCTTAAATCTGAAAGTTATCTTCTTTTCTCACTTCATTTATTCACTTTTCAAAATATTATCTTCTTTTATCTCAAAGCATACTCCTTAAATCTGAAAGTTATCTTCTTTTCTCACTTCATTTATTCACTTTTCAAAATATTATCTTCAATCTCAAAGCATACTCCTTAAATCTGAAAGTTATCTTCTTTTATTACTTTTATTATTCACTTTTCAAAATATTATCTTCTTTTATCTCAAAGCATACTCCTTAAATCTGAAAGTTATCTTCTTTTATTACTTTTATTATTCACTTTTCAAAATATTATCTTCAATCTCAAAGCATACTCCTTAAATCTGAAAGTTATCTTCTTTTATTACTTTTATTATTCACTTTTCAAAATATTATCTTCTTTTATCTCAAAGCATACTCCTTAAATCTGAAAGTTATCTTCTTTTATTACTTTTATTATTCACTTTTCAAAATATTATCTTCAATCTCAAAGCATACTCCTTAAATCTGAAAGTTATCTTCTTTTATTACTTTTATTATTCACTTTTCAAAATATTATCTTCTTTTATCTCAAAGCATACTCCTTAAATCTGAAAGTTATCTTCTTTTCTCACTTCATTTATTCACTTTTCAAAATATTATCTTCTTTTATCTCAAAGCATACTCCTTAAATCTGAAAGTTATCTTCTTTTATTACTTTTATTATTCACTTTTCAAAATATTATCTTCTTTTATCTCAAAGCATACTCCTTAAATCTGAAAGTTATCTTCTTTTCTCACTTCATTTATTCACTTTTCAAAATATTATCTTCTTTTATCTCAAAGCATACTCCTTAAATCTGAAAGTTATCTTCTTTTCTCACTTCATTTATTCACTTTTCAAAATATTATCTTCTTCAATCTCAAAGCATACTCCTTAAATCTGAAAGTTATCTTCTTTTCTCACTTCATTTATTCACTTTTCAAAATATTATCTTTTATCTCAAAGCATACTCCTTAAATCTGAAAGTTATCTTCTTTTATTACTTTTATTATTCACTTTTCAAAATATTATCTTCTTTTATCTCAAAGCATACTCCTTAAATCTGAAAGTTATCTTCTTTTCTCACTTCATTTATTCACTTTTCAAAATATTATCTTCTTTTATCTCAAAGCATACTCCTTAAATCTGAAAGTTATCTTCTTTTCTCACTTCATTTATTCACTTTTCAAAATATTATCTTCTTTTATCTCAAAGCATACTCCTTAAATCTGAAAGTCTATCTTCTTTTCTCACTTCATTTATTCACTTTTCAAAATATTATCTTCTTTTATCTCAAAGCATACTCCTTAAATCTGAAAGTTATCTTCTTTTCTCACTTCATTTATTCACCTTTCAAAATATTA
>CAMPDV010003442.1:0-43807 GCA_946699065.1 Loxodes magnus | reverse complement strand
ATGCACCGCGCTAATGCATAAGAATCTATCTAAATAGATAACAAAAACATATAAAAATGTGACCACTGCATCTAAATATAAAATAATTTAAGAGTGAAAGAGAAATAAACAACATAAAAATAACGGCACTCCCGCAACTAATATATATGATTTGCTAAAAATGTAATGGAATAATGCTTCGGATATAAAATCGTGCCACCTGCAGAGAATATAAAAGATGTGTTACAAAAAAGATAGAAAATTCAACGCAAGTGAGTAACGGTACCCCTGCGTCTAATATATATGAACTTCATAAGTAAATGAGACTTACAAATATAAAAATTAGTATAAAAGTGGATGAAAAATGCTGCGAAAAAACAATGTCATAACATAAAAATAGAGAAGGTGACAAATAAATTGAGTGTAATCGCAATGATGAACATAAATTGACTGCTTAAAAAAGATAATATTTTACATAAAAGGATAATAGATTAGAAAGCTTAGAAATATAAAGCGAATGAACAAATAAAAGCAAATCATAAACAATTAAAAAAGCTGCATGAATGAGAATATAATAAAACGTGAAAAATATAATAAAAGAGAATAAACGAGGCTAAACGAGGCTAAACGAGGCTAAACGGGTGACACTTCTGTTCGAGATAAAGTAGTTGATTAGGATAAAGAAGTTGATTAAAGTAAAGAAATAAAGAATTGAACGCTCAAAAAAGCAATTAACATGAGCAATAAAGAAATGAACAGAAAATTGATATAAAACTTAATGAATAACATGTGAAAAATCATAAATGTTAAGTCTATGAAGCATAAAAAAGAAAGCTATAAAATAAAAATATTTTCTTAAAAAAGATGTAAAAGCGCCTCGGAATAATAAAATCATGCACCGCGCTAATGCATAAGAATCTATCTAAATAGATAACAAAAACATATAAAAATGTGACCACTGCATCTAAATATAAAATAATTTAAGAGTGAAAGAGAAATAAACAACATAAAAATAACGGCACTCCCGCAACTAATATATATGATTTGCTAAAAATGTAATGGAATAATGCTTCGGATATAAAATCGTGCCACCTGCAGAGAATATAAAAGATGTGTTACAAAAAAGATAGAAAATTCAACGCAAGTGAGTAACGGTACCCCTGCGTCTAATATATATGAACTTCATAAGTAAATGAGACTTACAAATATAAAAATTAGTATAAAAGTGGATGAAAAATGCTGCGAAAAAAACAATGTCATAACATAAAAATAGAGAAGGTGACAAATAAATTGAGTGTAATCGCAATGATGAACATAAATTGACTGCTTAAAAAAGATAATATTTTACATAAAAGGATAATAGATTAGAAAGCTTAGAAATATAAAGCGAATGAACAAATAAAAGCAAATCATAAACAATTAAAAAAGCTGCATGAATGAGAATATAATAAAACGTGAAAAATATAATAAAAGAGAATAAACGAGGCTAAACGAGGCTAAACGAGGCTAAACGGGTGACACTTCTGTTCGAGATAAAGTAGTTGATTAGGATAAAGAAGTTGATTAAAGTAAAGAAATAAAGAATTGAACGCTCAAAAAAGCAATTAACATGAGCAATAAAGAAATGAACAGAAAATTGATATAAAACTTAATGAATAACATGTGAAAAATCATAAATGTTAAGTCTATGAAGCATAAAAAAGAAAGCTATAAAATAAAAATATTTTCTTAAAAAAGATGTAAAAGCGCCTCGGAATAATAAAATCATGCACCGCGCTAATGCATAAGAATCTATCTAAATAGATAACAAAAACATATAAAAATGTGACCACTGCATCTAAATATAAAATAATTTAAGAGTGAAAGAGAAATAAACAACATAAAAATAACGGCACTCCCGCAACTAATATATATGATTTGCTAAAAATGTAATGGAATAATGCTTCGGATATAAAATCGTGCCACCTGCAGAGAATATAAAAGATGTGTTACAAAAAAGATAGAAAATTCAACGCAAGTGAGTAACGGTACCCCTGCGTCTAATATATATGAACTTCATAAGTAAATGAGACTTACAAATATAAAAATTAGTATAAAAGTGGATGAAAAATGCTGCGAAAAAACAATGTCATAACATAAAAATAGAGAAGGTGACAAATAAATTGAGTGTAATCGCAATGATGAACATAAATTGACTGCTTAAAAAAGATAATATTTTACATAAAAGGATAATAGATTAGAAAGCTTAGAAATATAAAGCGAATGAACAAATAAAAGCAAATCATAAACAATTAAAAAAGCTGCATGAATGAGAATATAATAAAACGTGAAAAATATAATAAAAGAGAATAAACGAGGCTAAACGAGGCTAAACGAGGCTAAACGGGTGACACTTCTGTTCGAGATAAAGTAGTTGATTAGGATAAAGAAGTTGATTAAAGTAAAGAAATAAAGAATTGAACGCTCAAAAAAGCAATTAACATGAGCAATAAAGAAATGAACAGAAAATTGATATAAAACTTAATGAATAACATGTGAAAAATCATAAATGTTAAGTCTATGAAGCATAAAAAAGAAAGCTATAAAATAAAAATATTTTCTTAAAAAAGATGTAAAAGCGCCTCGGAATAATAAAATCATGCACCGCGCTAATGCATAAGAATCTATCTAAATAGATAACAAAAACATATAAAAATGTGACCACTGCATCTAAATATAAAATAATTTAAGAGTGAAAGAGAAATAAACAACATAAAAATAACGGCACTCCCGCAACTAATATATATGATTTGCTAAAAATGTAATGGAATAATGCTTCGGATATAAAATCGTGCCACCTGCAGAGAATATAAAAGATGTGTTACAAAAAAGATAGAAAATTCAACGCAAGTGAGTAACGGTACCCCTGCGTCTAATATATATGAACTTCATAAGTAAATGAGACTTACAAATATAAAAATTAGTATAAAAGTGGATGAAAAATGCTGCGAAAAAACAATGTCATAACATAAAAATAGAGAAGGTGACAAATAAATTGAGTGTAATCGCAATGATGAACATAAATTGACTGCTTAAAAAAGATAATATTTTACATAAAAGGATAATAGATTAGAAAGCTTAGAAATATAAAGCGAATGAACAAATAAAAGCAAATCATAAACAATTAAAAAAGCTGCATGAATGAGAATATAATAAAACGTGAAAAATATAATAAAAGAGAATAAACGAGGCTAAACGAGGCTAAACGAGGCTAAACGGGTGACACTTCTGTTCGAGATAAAGTAGTTGATTAGGATAAAGAAGTTGATTAAAGTAAAGAAATAAAGAATTGAACGCTCAAAAAAGCAATTAACATGAGCAATAAAGAAATGAACAGAAAATTGATATAAAACTTAATGAATAACATGTGAAAAATCATAAATGTTAAGTCTATGAAGCATAAAAAAGAAAGCTATAAAATAAAAATATTTTCTTAAAAAAGATGTAAAAGCGCCTCGGAATAATAAAATCATGCACCGCGCTAATGCATAAGAATCTATCTAAATAGATAACAAAAACATATAAAAATGTGACCACTGCATCTAAATATAAAATAATTTAAGAGTGAAAGAGAAATAAACAACATAAAAATAACGGCACTCCCGCAACTAATATATATGATTTGCTAAAAATGTAATGGAATAATGCTTCGGATATAAAATCGTGCCACCTGCAGAGAATATAAAAGATGTGTTACAAAAAAGATAGAAAATTCAACGCAAGTGAGTAACGGTACCCCTGCGTCTAATATATATGAACTTCATAAGTAAATGAGACTTACAAATATAAAAATTAGTATAAAAGTGGATGAAAAATGCTGCGAAAAAACAATGTCATAACATAAAAATAGAGAAGGTGACAAATAAATTGAGTGTAATCGCAATGATGAACATAAATTGACTGCTTAAAAAAGATAATATTTTACATAAAAGGATAATAGATTAGAAAGCTTAGAAATATAAAGCGAATGAACAAATAAAAGCAAATCATAAACAATTAAAAAAGCTGCATGAATGAGAATATAATAAAACGTGAAAAATATAATAAAAGAGAATAAACGAGGCTAAACGAGGCTAAACGAGGCTAAACGGGTGACACTTCTGTTCGAGATAAAGTAGTTGATTAGGATAAAGAAGTTGATTAAAGTAAAGAAATAAAGAATTGAACGCTCAAAAAAGCAATTAACATGAGCAATAAAGAAATGAACAGAAAATTGATATAAAACTTAATGAATAACATGTGAAAAATCATAAATGTTAAGTCTATGAAGCATAAAAAAGAAAGCTATAAAATAAAAATATTTTCTTATGTAAAAGCGCCTCGGAATAATAAAATCATGCACCGCGCTAATGCATAAGAATCTATCTAAATAGATAACAAAAACATATAAAAATGTGACCACTGCATCTAAATATAAAATAATTTAAGAGTGAAAGAGAAATAAACAACATAAAAATAACGGCACTCCCGCAACTAATATATATGATTTGCTAAAAATGTAATGGAATAATGCTTCGGATATAAAATCGTGCCACCTGCAGAGAATATAAAAGATGTGTTACAAAAAAGATAGAAAATTCAACGCAAGTGAGTAACGGTACCCCTGCGTCTAATATATATGAACTTCATAAGTAAATGAGACTTACAAATATAAAAATTAGTATAAAAGTGGATGAAAAATGCTGCGAAAAAACAATGTCATAACATAAAAATAGAGAAGGTGACAAATAAATTGAGTGTAATCGCAATGATGAACATAAATTGACTGCTTAAAAAAGATAATATTTTACATAAAAGGATAATAGATTAGAAAGCTTAGAAATATAAAGCGAATGAACAAATAAAAGCAAATCATAAACAATTAAAAAAGCTGCATGAATGAGAATATAATAAAACGTGAAAAATATAATAAAAGAGAATAAACGAGGCTAAACGAGGCTAAACGAGGCTAAACGGGTGACACTTCTGTTCGAGATAAAGTAGTTGATTAGGATAAAGAAGTTGATTAAAGTAAAGAAATAAAGAATTGAACGCTCAAAAAAGCAATTAACATGAGCAATAAAGAAATGAACAGAAAATTGATATAAAACTTAATGAATAACTTAATGAATAACATGTGAAAAATCATAAATGTTAAGTCTATGAAGCATAAAAAAGAAAGCTATAAAATAAAAATATTTTCTTAAAAAAGATGTAAAAGCGCCTCGGAATAATAAAATCATGCACCGCGCTAATGCATAAGAATCTATCTAAATAGATAACAAAAACATATAAAAATGTGACCACTGCATCTAAATATAAAATAATTTAAGAGTGAAAGAGAAATAAACAACATAAAAATAACGGCACTCCCGCAACTAATATATATGATTTGCTAAAAATGTAATGGAATAATGCTTCGGATATAAAATCGTGCCACCTGCAGAGAATATAAAAGATGTGTTACAAAAAAGATAGAAAATTCAACGCAAGTGAGTAACGGTACCCCTGCGTCTAATATATATGAACTTCATAAGTAAATGAGACTTACAAATATAAAAATTAGTATAAAAGTGGATGAAAAATGCTGCGAAAAAACAATGTCATAACATAAAAATAGAGAAGGTGACAAATAAATTGAGTGTAATCGCAAGATAAAGTAGTGATTAGGATAAAGAAGTTGATTAAAGTAAAGAAATAAAGAATTGAACGCTCAAAAAAGCAATTAACATGAGCAATAAAGAAATGAACAGAAAATTGATATAAAACTTAATGAATAACATGTGAAAAATCATAAATGTTAAGTCTATGAAGCATAAAAAAGAAAGCTATAAAATAAAAATATTTTCTTAAAAAAGATGTAAAAGCGCCTCGGAATAATAAAATCATGCACCGCGCTAATGAGTAACGGTACCCCTGCGTCTAATATATAATGCTTCGGATATAAATCGTGCCACCTGCAGAGAATATAAAAGATGTGTTACAAAAAAGATAGAAAATTCAACGCAAGTGAGTAACGGTACCCCTGCGTCTAATATATATGAACTTCATAAGTAAATGAGACTTACAAATATAAAAATTAGTATAAAAGTGGATGAAAAATGCTGCGAAAAAACAATGTCATAACATAAAAATAGAGAAGGTGACAAATAAATTGAGTGTAATCGCAATGATGAACATAAATTGACTGCTTAAAAAAGATAATATTTTACATAAAAGGATAATAGATTAGAAAGCTTAGAAATATAAAGCGAATGAACAAATAAAAGCAAATCATAAACAATTAAAAAAGCTGCATGAATGAGAATATAATAAAACGTGAAAAATATAATAAAAGAGAATAAAAGAGGCTAAACGAGGCTAAACGGGTGACACTTCTGTTCGAGATAAAGTAGTTGATTAGGATAAAGAAGTTGATTAAAGTAAAGAAATAAAGAATTGAACGCTCAAAAAAGCAATTAACATGAGCAATAAAGAAATGAACAGAAAATTGATATAAAACTTAATGAATAACATGTGAAAAATCATAAATGTTAAGTCTATGAAGCATAAAAAAGAAAGCTATAAAATAAAAATATTTTCTTAAAAAAGATGTAAAAGCGCCTCGGAATAATAAAATCATGCACCGCGCTAATGCATAAGAATCTATCTAAATAGATAACAAAAACATATAAAAATGTGACCACTGCATCTAAATATAAAATAATTTAAGAGTGAAAGAGAAATAAACAACATAAAAATAACGGCACTCCCGCAACTAATATATATGATTTGCTAAAAATGTAATGGAATAATGCTTCGGATATAAAATCGTGCCACCTGCAGAGAATATAAAAGATGTGTTACAAAAAAGATAGAAAATTCAACGCAAGTGAGTAACGGTACCCCTGCGTCTAATATATATGAACTTCATAAGTAAATGAGACTTACAAATATAAAAATTAGTATAAAAGTGGATGAAAAATGCTGCGAAAAAACAATGTCATAACATAAAAATAGAGAAGGTGACAAATAAATTGAGTGTAATCGCAATGATGAACATAAATTGACTGCTTAAAAAAGATAATATTTTACATAAAAGGATAATAGATTAGAAAGCTTAGAAATATAAAGCGAATGAACAAATAAAAGCAAATCATAAACAATTAAAAAAGCTGCATGAATGAGAATATAATAAAACGTGAAAAATATAATAAAAGAGAATAAAAGAGGCTAAACGAGGCTAAACGGGTGACACTTCTGTTCGAGATAAAGTAGTTGATTAGGATAAAGAAGTTGATTAAAGTAAAGAAATAAAGAATTGAACGCTCAAAAAAGCAATTAACATGAGCAATAAAGAAATGAACAGAAAATTGATATAAAACTTAATGAATAACATGTGAAAAATCATAAATGTTAAGTCTATGAAGCATAAAAAAGAAAGCTATAAAATAAAAATATTTTCTTAAAAAAGATGTAAAAGCGCCTCGGAATAATAAAATCATGCACCGCGCTAATGCATAAGAATCTATCTAAATAGATAACAAAAACATATAAAAATGTGACCACTGCATCTAAATATAAAATAATTTAAGAGTGAAAGAGAAATAAACAACATAAAAATAACGGCACTCCCGCAACTAATATATATGATTTGCTAAAAATGTAATGGAATAATGCTTCGGATATAAAATCGTGCCACCTGCAGAGAATATAAAAGATGTGTTACAAAAAAGATAGAAAATTCAACGCAAGTGAGTAACGGTACCCCTGCGTCTAATATATATGAACTTCATAAGTAAATGAGACTTACAAATATAAAAATTAGTATAAAAGTGGATGAAAAATGCTGCGAAAAAACAATGTCATAACATAAAAATAGAGAAGGTGACAAATAAATTGAGTGTAATCGCAATGATGAACATAAATTGACTGCTTAAAAAAGATAATATTTTACATAAAAGGATAATAGATTAGAAAGCTTAGAAATATAAAGCGAATGAACAAATAAAAGCAAATCATAAACAATTAAAAAAGCTGCATGAATGAGAATATAATAAAACGTGAAAAATATAATAAAAGAGAATAAAAGAGGCTAAACGAGGCTAAACGGGTGACACTTCTGTTCGAGATAAAGTAGTTGATTAGGATAAAGAAGTTGATTAAAGTAAAGAAATAAAGAATTGAACGCTCAAAAAAGCAATTAACATGAGCAATAAAGAAATGAACAGAAAATTGATATAAAACTTAATGAATAACATGTGAAAAATCATAAATGTTAAGTCTATGAAGCATAAAAAAGAAAGCTATAAAATAAAAATATTTTCTTAAAAAAGATGTAAAAGCGCCTCGGAATAATAAAATCATGCACCGCGCTAATGCATAAGAATCTATCTAAATAGATAACAAAAACATATAAAAATGTGACCACTGCATCTAAATATAAAATAATTTAAGAGTGAAAGAGAAATAAACAACATAAAAATAACGGCACTCCCGCAACTAATATATATGATTTGCTAAAAATGTAATGGAATAATGCTTCGGATATAAAATCGTGCCACCTGCAGAGAATATAAAAGATGTGTTACAAAAAAGATAGAAAATTCAACGCAAGTGAGTAACGGTACCCCTGCGTCTAATATATATGAACTTCATAAGTAAATGAGACTTACAAATATAAAAATTAGTATAAAAGTGGATGAAAAATGCTGCGAAAAAACAATGTCATAACATAAAAATAGAGAAGGTGACAAATAAATTGAGTGTAATCGCAATGATGAACATAAATTGACTGCTTAAAAAAGATAATATTTTACATAAAAGGATAATAGATTAGAAAGCTTAGAAATATAAAGCGAATGAACAAATAAAAGCAAATCATAAACAATTAAAAAAGCTGCATGAATGAGAATATAATAAAACGTGAAAAATATAATAAAAGAGAATAAAAGAGGCTAAACGAGGCTAAACGGGTGACACTTCTGTTCGAGATAAAGTAGTTGATTAGGATAAAGAAGTTGATTAAAGTAAAGAAATAAAGAATTGAACGCTCAAAAAAGCAATTAACATGAGCAATAAAGAAATGAACAGAAAATTGATATAAAACTTAATGAATAACATGTGAAAAATCATAAATGTTAAGTCTATGAAGCATAAAAAAGAAAGCTATAAAATAAAAATATTTTCTTAAAAAAGATGTAAAAGCGCCTCGGAATAATAAAATCATGCACCGCGCTAATGCATAAGAATCTATCTAAATAGATAACAAAAACATATAAAAATGTGACCACTGCATCTAAATATAAAATAATTTAAGAGTGAAAGAGAAATAAACAACATAAAAATAACGGCACTCCCGCAACTAATATATATGATTTGCTAAAAATGTAATGGAATAATGCTTCGGATATAAAATCGTGCCACCTGCAGAGAATATAAAAGATGTGTTACAAAAAAGATAGAAAATTCAACGCAAGTGAGTAACGGTACCCCTGCGTCTAATATATATGAACTTCATAAGTAAATGAGACTTACAAATATAAAAATTAGTATAAAAGTGGATGAAAAATGCTGCGAAAAAACAATGTCATAACATAAAAATAGAGAAGGTGACAAATAAATTGAGTGTAATCGCAATGATGAACATAAATTGACTGCTTAAAAAAGATAATATTTTACATAAAAGGATAATAGATTAGAAAGCTTAGAAATATAAAGCGAATGAACAAATAAAAGCAAATCATAAACAATTAAAAAAGCTGCATGAATGAGAATATAATAAAACGTGAAAAATATAATAAAAGAGAATAAAAGAGGCTAAACGAGGCTAAACGGGTGACACTTCTGTTCGAGATAAAGTAGTTGATTAGGATAAAGAAGTTGATTAAAGTAAAGAAATAAAGAATTGAACGCTCAAAAAAGCAATTAACATGAGCAATAAAGAAATGAACAGAAAATTGATATAAAACTTAATGAATAACATGTGAAAAATCATAAATGTTAAGTCTATGAAGCATAAAAAAGAAAGCTATAAAATAAAAATATTTTCTTAAAAAAGATGTAAAAGCGCCTCGGAATAATAAAATCATGCACCGCGCTAATGCATAAGAATCTATCTAAATAGATAACAAAAACATATAAAAATGTGACCACTGCATCTAAATATAAAATAATTTAAGAGTGAAAGAGAAATAAACAACATAAAAATAACGGCACTCCCGCAACTAATATATATGATTTGCTAAAAATGTAATGGAATAATGCTTCGGATATAAAATCGTGCCACCTGCAGAGAATATAAAAGATGTGTTACAAAAAAGATAGAAAATTCAACGCAAGTGAGTAACGGTACCCCTGCGTCTAATATATATGAACTTCATAAGTAAATGAGACTTACAAATATAAAAATTAGTATAAAAGTGGATGAAAAATGCTGCGAAAAAACAATGTCATAACATAAAAATAGAGAAGGTGACAAATAAATTGAGTGTAATCGCAATGATGAACATAAATTGACTGCTTAAAAAAGATAATATTTTACATAAAAGGATAATAGATTAGAAAGCTTAGAAATATAAAGCGAATGAACAAATAAAAGCAAATCATAAACAATTAAAAAAGCTGCATGAATGAGAATATAATAAAACGTGAAAAATATAATAAAAGAGAATAAAAGAGGCTAAACGAGGCTAAACGGGTGACACTTCTGTTCGAGATAAAGTAGTTGATTAGGATAAAGAAGTTGATTAAAGTAAAGAAATAAAGAATTGAACGCTCAAAAAAGCAATTAACATGAGCAATAAAGAAATGAACAGAAAATTGATATAAAACTTAATGAATAACATGTGAAAAATCATAAATGTTAAGTCTATGAAGCATAAAAAAGAAAGCTATAAAATAAAAATATTTTCTTAAAAAAGATGTAAAAGCGCCTCGGAATAATAAAATCATGCACCGCGCTAATGCATAAGAATCTATCTAAATAGATAACAAAAACATATAAAAATGTGACCACTGCATCTAAATATAAAATAATTTAAGAGTGAAAGAGAAATAAACAACATAAAAATAACGGCACTCCCGCAACTAATATATATGATTTGCTAAAAATGTAATGGAATAATGCTTCGGATATAAAATCGTGCCACCTGCAGAGAATATAAAAGATGTGTTACAAAAAAGATAGAAAATTCAACGCAAGTGAGTAACGGTACCCCTGCGTCTAATATATATGAACTTCATAAGTAAATGAGACTTACAAATATAAAAATTAGTATAAAAGTGGATGAAAAATGCTGCGAAAAAACAATGTCATAACATAAAAATAGAGAAGGTGACAAATAAATTGAGTGTAATCGCAATGATGAACATAAATTGACTGCTTAAAAAAGATAATATTTTACATAAAAGGATAATAGATTAGAAAGCTTAGAAATATAAAGCGAATGAACAAATAAAAGCAAATCATAAACAATTAAAAAAGCTGCATGAATGAGAATATAATAAAACGTGAAAAATATAATAAAAGAGAATAAAAGAAACGAGGCTAAACGAGGCTAAACGGGTGACACTTCTGTTCGAGATAAAGTAGTTGATTAGGATAAAGAAGTTGATTAAAGTAAAGAAATAAAGAATTGAACGCTCAAAAAAGCAATTAACATGAGCAATAAAGAAATGAACAGAAAATTGATATAAAACTTAATGAATAACATGTGAAAAATCATAAATGTTAAGTCTATGAAGCATAAAAAAGAAAGCTATAAAATAAAAATATTTTCTTAAAAAAGATGTAAAAGCGCCTCGGAATAATAAAATCATGCACCGCGCTAATGCATAAGAATCTATCTAAATAGATAACAAAAACATATAAAAATGTGACCACTGCATCTAAATATAAAATAATTTAAGAGTGAAAGAGAAATAAACAACATAAAAATAACGGCACTCCCGCAACTAATATATATGATTTGCTAAAAATGTAATGGAATAATGCTTCGGATATAAAATCGTGCCACCTGCAGAGAATATAAAAGATGTGTTACAAAAAAGATAGAAAATTCAACGCAAGTGAGTAACGGTACCCCTGCGTCTAATATATATGAACTTCATAAGTAAATGAGACTTACAAATATAAAAATTAGTATAAAAGTGGATGAAAAATGCTGCGAAAAAACAATGTCATAACATAAAAATAGAGAAGGTGACAAATAAATTGAGTGTAATCGCAATGATGAACATAAATTGACTGCTTAAAAAAGATAATATTTTACATAAAAGGATAATAGATTAGAAAGCTTAGAAATATAAAGCGAATGAACAAATAAAAGCAAATCATAAACAATTAAAAAAGCTGCATGAATGAGAATATAATAAAACGTGAAAAATATAATAAAAGAGAATAAAAGAGGCTAAACGAGGCTAAACGGGTGACACTTCTGTTCGAGATAAAGTAGTTGATTAGGATAAAGAAGTTGATTAAAGTAAAGAAATAAAGAATTGAACGCTCAAAAAAGCAATTAACATGAGCAATAAAGAAATGAACAGAAAATTGATATAAAACTTAATGAATAACATGTGAAAAATCATAAATGTTAAGTCTATGAAGCATAAAAAAGAAAGCTATAAAATAAAAATATTTTCTTAAAAAAGATGTAAAAGCGCCTCGGAATAATAAAATCATGCACCGCGCTAATGCATAAGAATCTATCTAAATAGATAACAAAAACATATAAAAATGTGACCACTGCATCTAAATATAAAATAATTTAAGAGTGAAAGAGAAATAAACAACATAAAAATAACGGCACTCCCGCAACTAATATATATGATTTGCTAAAAATGTAATGGAATAATGCTTCGGATATAAAATCGTGCCACCTGCAGAGAATATAAAAGATGTGTTACAAAAAAGATAGAAAATTCAACGCAAGTGAGTAACGGTACCCCTGCGTCTAATATATATGAACTTCATAAGTAAATGAGACTTACAAATATAAAAATTAGTATAAAAGTGGATGAAAAATGCTGCGAAAAAACAATGTCATAACATAAAAATAGAGAAGGTGACAAATAAATTGAGTGTAATCGCAATGATGAACATAAATTGACTGCTTAAAAAAGATAATATTTTACATAAAAGGATAATAGATTAGAAAGCTTAGAAATATAAAGCGAATGAACAAATAAAAGCAAATCATAAACAATTAAAAAAGCTGCATGAATGAGAATATAATAAAACGTGAAAAATATAATAAAAGAGAATAAAAGAGGCTAAACGAGGCTAAACGGGTGACACTTCTGTTCGAGATAAAGTAGTTGATTAGGATAAAGAAGTTGATTAAAGTAAAGAAATAAAGAATTGAACGCTCAAAAAAGCAATTAACATGAGCAATAAAGAAATGAACAGAAAATTGATATAAAACTTAATGAATAACATGTGAAAAATCATAAATGTTAAGTCTATGAAGCATAAAAAAGAAAGCTATAAAATAAAAATATTTTCTTAAAAAAGATGTAAAAGCGCCTCGGAATAATAAAATCATGCACCGCGCTAATGCATAAGAATCTATCTAAATAGATAACAAAAACATATAAAAATGTGACCACTGCATCTAAATATAAAATAATTTAAGAGTGAAAGAGAAATAAACAACATAAAAATAACGGCACTCCCGCAACTAATATATATGATTTGCTAAAAATGTAATGGAATAATGCTTCGGATATAAAATCGTGCCACCTGCAGAGAATATAAAAGATGTGTTACAAAAAAGATAGAAAATTCAACGCAAGTGAGTAACGGTACCCCTGCGTCTAATATATATGAACTTCATAAGTAAATGAGACTTACAAATATAAAAATTAGTATAAAAGTGGATGAAAAATGCTGCGAAAAAACAATGTCATAACATAAAAATAGAGAAGGTGACAAATAAATTGAGTGTAATCGCAATGATGAACATAAATTGACTGCTTAAAAAAGATAATATTTTACATAAAAGGATAATAGATTAGAAAGCTTAGAAATATAAAGCGAATGAACAAATAAAAGCAAATCATAAACAATTAAAAAAGCTGCATGAATGAGAATATAATAAAACGTGAAAAATATAATAAAAGAGAATAAACGAGGCTAAACGAGGCTAAACGAGGCTAAACGGGTGACACTTCTGTTCGAGATAAAGTAGTTGATTAGGATAAAGAAGTTGATTAAAGTAAAGAAATAAAGAATTGAACGCTCAAAAAAGCAATTAACATGAGCAATAAAGAAATGAACAGAAAATTGATATAAAACTTAATGAAAAATCATAAATGTTAAGTCTATGAAGCATAAAAAAGAAAGCTATAAAATAAAAATATTTTCTTAAAAAAGATGTAAAAGCGCCTCGGAATAATAAAATCATGCACCGCGCTAATGCATAAGAATCTATCTAAATAGATAACAAAAACATATAAAAATGTGACCACTGCATCTAAATATAAAATAATTTAAGAGTGAAAGAGAAATAAACAACATAAAAATAACGGCACTCCCGCAACTAATATATATGATTTGCTAAAAATGTAATGGAATAATGCTTCGGATATAAAATCGTGCCACCTGCAGAGAATATAAAAGATGTGTTACAAAAAAGATAGAAAATTCAACGCAAGTGAGTAACGGTACCCCTGCGTCTAATATATATGAACTTCATAAGTAAATGAGACTTACAAATATAAAAATTAGTATAAAAGTGGATGAAAAATGCTGCGAAAAAACAATGTCATAACATAAAAATAGAGAAGGTGACAAATAAATTGAGTGTAATCGCAATGATGAACATAAATTGACTGCTTAAAAAATAATATTTTACATAAAAGGATAATAGATTAGAAAGCTTAGAAATATAAAGCGAATGAACAAATAAAAACAAATCATAAACAATTAAAAAAGCTGCATGAATGAGAATATAATAAAACGTGAAAAATATAATAAAAGAGAATAAACGAGAAACGAGGCTAAACGAGGCTAAACGGGTGACACTTCTGTTCGAGATAAAGTAGTTGATTAGGAGAAGTTGATTAAAGTAAAGAAATAAAGAATTGAAAGCTCAAAAAAGCAATTAACATGAAATAAAGAAATGAACAGAAAATTGATATAAAACTTAATGAATAACATGTGAAAAATCATAAATGTTAAGTCTATGAAGCATAAAAAAGAGAGCTAAAAAAGCTGCATGAACCTTAATGAACATAAAAATAGAGAAGGTGACAAATAAATGAGAATATAAATAAAAACGTGAAAAATATAATAAAAGAGAATAAAAGAGGCTAAACGAGGCTAAACGGGTGACACTTCTGTTCGAGATAAAGTAGTTGATTAGGATAAAGAAGTTGATTAAAGTAAAGAAATAAAGAATTGAACGCTCAAAAAAGCAATTAACATGAGCAATAAAGAAATGAACAGAAAATTGATATAAAACTTAATGAATAACATGTGAAAAATCATAAATGTTAAGTCTATGAAGCATAAAAAAGAAAGCTATAAAATAAAAATATTTTCTTAAAAAAGATGTAAAAGCGCCTCGGAATAATAAAATCATGCACCGCGCTAATGCATAAGAATCTATCTAAATAGATAACAAAAACATATAAAAATGTGACCACTGCATCTAAATATAAAATAATTTAAGAGTGAAAGAGAAATAAACAACATAAAAATAACGGCACTCCCGCAACTAATATATATGATTTGCTAAAAATGTAATGGAATAATGCTTCGGATATAAAATCGTGCCACCTGCAGAGAATATAAAAGATGTGTTACAAAAAAGATAGAAAATTCAACGCAAGTGAGTAACGGTACCCCTGCGTCTAATATATATGAACTTCATAAGTAAATGAGACTTACAAATATAAAAATTAGTATAAAAGTGGATGAAAAATGCTGCGAAAAAACAATGTCATAACATAAAAATAGAGAAGGTGACAAATAAATTGAGTGTAATCGCAATGATGAACATAAATTGACTGCTTAAAAAAGATAATATTTTACATAAAAGGATAATAGATTAGAAAGCTTAGAAATATAAAGCGAATGAACAAATAAAAGCAAATCATAAACAATTAAAAAAGCTGCTTAGAAATATAAAGCGAATGAACAAATAAAAGCAAATCATAAACAATTAAAAAAGCTGCATGAATGAGAATATAATAAAACGTGAAAAATATAATAAAAGAGAATAAAAGAAACGGCTAAACGAGGCTAAACGGGTGACACTTCTGTTCGAGATAAAGTAGTTGATTAGGATAAAGAAGTTGATTAAAGTAAAGAAATAAAGAATTGAACGCTCAAAAAAGCAATTAACATGAGCAATAAAGAAATGAACAGAAAATTGATATAAAACTTAATGAATAACATGTGAAAAATCATAAATGTTAAGTCTATGAAGCATAAAAAAGAAAGCTGCAAAAAAGATAGAAAATTCAACGCAATAAAAGATAATGTATGAATTACAAAAAAGATAGAGTGGAATGAAAAATGCTCGAAAAAAGTGAGTAACGGTACCCCTGCGAGTAAAGTAATATATAAAGAAGTGAAAAGTCATAAGAAATAAAGAAAAGAGACTTACAAATATAAAAATTAGTATAAAAGTGGATGAAAAATGAAATGCGAAAAAACAATGTCATAACATAAAAATAGAGAAGGTGACAAATAAATTGAGTGTAATCGCAATGATGAACATAAATTGACTGCTTAAAAAAGATAATATTTTACATAAAAGGATAATAGATTAGAAAGCTTAGAAATATAAAGCGAATGAACAAATAAAAGCAAATCATAAACAATTAAAAAAGCTGCATGAATGAGAATATAATAAAACGTGAAAAATATAATAAAAGAGAAAAAAGAGGTAAAAGAGGCTAAACGAGGCTTGAATAAAAGTGGATGAAAACATGGTGACATAACATAAAAATAGAGAAGGTCTGTTCGCTAATGCATAAGATATCTATCTAAATAGATAACAAAAACATATAAAAATGTGACCACTGCATCTAAATATAAAATAATTTAAGAGTGAAAGAGAAATAAAAACATAAAAATAACGGCACTCCCGCAACTAATATATATGATTTGCTAAAAATGTAATGGAATAATGCTTCGGATATGCCACCTGAGTAGAATAAAAAAATGTGTTACAAAAAAGATAGAAAATTCAAAGCAAGTGAGTAACGGTACCCCTGCAGAACTTCATAAGTAAATGAGACTTACAAATATAAAAATTAGTATAAAAGTGGATGAAAAATACGAAAAAAGTCATAAAAATAGAGAAGGTGACAAATAAATTGAGTGTAATCAATGATGAACATAAATTGACTGCTTAAAAAAGATAATATTTTACATAAAAGGATAACTTAGAAATAAAAGCAAATCATAAACAATTAAAAAAGCTGCATGAATGAGAATATAATAAAAGATAAAGTAGTTGATTAGGATAAAGAAGTTGATTAAAGTAAAGAAATAAAGAATTGAACGCTCAAAAAAGCAATTAACATGAGCAATAAAGAAATGAACAGAAAATTGATATAAAACTTAATGAATAACATGTGAAAAATCATAAATGTTAAGTCTATGAAGCATAAAAAAGAAAGCTATAAAATAAAAATATTTTCTTAAAAAAGATGTAAAAGCGCCTCGGAATAATAAAATCATGCACCGCGCTAATGCATAAGAATCTATCTAAATAGATAACAAAAACATATAAAAATGTGACCACTGCATCTAAATATAAAATAATTTAAGAGTGAAAGAGAAATAAACAACATAAAAATAACGGCACTCCCGCAACTAATATATATGATTTGCTAAAAATGTAATGGAATAATGCTTCGGATATAAAATCGTGCCACCTGCAGAGAATATAAAAGATGTGTTACAAAAAAGATAGAAAATTCAACGCAAGTGAGTAACGGTACCCCTGCGTCTAATATATATGAACTTCATAAGTAAATGAGACTTACAAATATAAAAATTAGTATAAAAGTGGATGAAAAATGCTGCGAAAAAACAATGTCATAACATAAAAATAGAGAAGGTGACAAATAAATTGAGTGTAATCGCAATGATGAACATAAATTGACTGCTTAAAAAAGATAATATTTTACATAAAAGGATAATAGATTAGAAAGCTTAGAAATATAAAGCGAATGAACAAATAAAAGCAAATCATAAACAATTAAAAAAGCTGCATGAATGAGAATATAATAAAACGTGAAAAATATAATAAAAGAGAATAAACGAGGCTAAACGAGGCTAAACGAGGCTAAACGGGTGACACTTCTGTTCGAGATAAAGTAGTTGATTAGGATAAAGAAGTTGATTAAAGTAAAGAAATAAAGAATTGAACGCTCAAAAAAGCAATTAACATGAGCAATAAAGAAATGAACAGAAAATTGATATAAAACTTAATGAATAACATGTGAAAAATCATAAATGTTAAGTCTATGAAGCATAAAAAAGAAAGCTATAAAATAAAAATATTTTCTTAAAAAAGATGTAAAAGCGCCTCGGAATAATAAAATCATGCACCGCGCTAATGCATAAGAATCTATCTAAATAGATAACAAAAACATATAAAAATGTGACCACTGCATCTAAATATAAAATAATTTAAGAGTGAAAGAGAAATAAACAACATAAAAATAACGGCACTCCCGCAACTAATATATATGATTTGCTAAAAATGTAATGGAATAATGCTTCGGATATAAAATCGTGCCACCTGCAGAGAATATAAAAGATGTGTTACAAAAAAGATAGAAAATTCAACGCAAGTGAGTAACGGTACCCCTGCGTCTAATATATATGAACTTCATAAGTAAATGAGACTTACAAATATAAAAATTAGTATAAAAGTGGATGAAAAATGCTGCGAAAAAACAATGTCATAACATAAAAATAGAGAAGGTGACAAATAAATTGAGTGTAATCGCAATGATGAACATAAATTGACTGCTTAAAAAAGATAATATTTTACATAAAAGGATAATAGATTAGAAAGCTTAGAAATATAAAGCGAATGAACAAATAAAAGCAAATCATAAACAATTAAAAAAGCTGCATGAATGAGAATATAATAAAACGTGAAAAATATAATAAAAGAGAATAAACGAGGCTAAACGAGGCTAAACGAGGCTAAACGGGTGACACTTCTGTTCGAGATAAAGTAGTTGATTAGGATAAAGAAGTTGATTAAAGTAAAGAAATAAAGAATTGAACGCTCAAAAAAGCAATTAACATGAGCAATAAAGAAATGAACAGAAAATTGATATAAAACTTAATGAATAACATGTGAAAAATCATAAATGTTAAGTCTATGAAGCATAAAAAAGAAAGCTATAAAATAAAAATATTTTCTTAAAAAAGATGTAAAAGCGCCTCGGAATAATAAAATCATGCACCGCGCTAATGCATAAGAATCTATCTAAATAGATAACAAAAACATATAAAAATGTGACCACTGCATCTAAATATAAAATAATTTAAGAGTGAAAGAGAAATAAACAACATAAAAATAACGGCACTCCCGCAACTAATATATATGATTTGCTAAAAATGTAATGGAATAATGCTTCGGATATAAAATCGTGCCACCTGCAGAGAATATAAAAGATGTGTTACAAAAAAGATAGAAAATTCAACGCAAGTGAGTAACGGTACCCCTGCGTCTAATATATATGAACTTCATAAGTAAATGAGACTTACAAATATAAAAATTAGTATAAAAGTGGATGAAAAATGCTGCGAAAAAACAATGTCATAACATAAAAATAGAGAAGGTGACAAATAAATTGAGTGTAATCGCAATGATGAACATAAATTGACTGCTTAAAAAAGATAATATTTTACATAAAAGGATAATAGATTAGAAAGCTTAGAAATATAAAGCGAATGAACAAATAAAAGCAAATCATAAACAATTAAAAAAGCTGCATGAATGAGAATATAATAAAACGTGAAAAATATAATAAAAGAGAATAAACGAGGCTAAACGAGGCTAAACGAGGCTAAACGGGTGACACTTCTGTTCGAGATAAAGTAGTTGATTAGGATAAAGAAGTTGATTAAAGTAAAGAAATAAAGAATTGAACGCTCAAAAAAGCAATTAACATGAGCAATAAAGAAATGAACAGAAAATTGATATAAAACTTAATGAATAACATGTGAAAAATCATAAATGTTAAGTCTATGAAGCATAAAAAAGAAAGCTATAAAATAAAAATATTTTCTTAAAAAAGATGTAAAAGCGCCTCGGAATAATAAAATCATGCACCGCGCTAATGCATAAGAATCTATCTAAATAGATAACAAAAACATATAAAAATGTGACCACTGCATCTAAATATAAAATAATTTAAGAGTGAAAGAGAAATAAACAACATAAAAATAACGGCACTCCCGCAACTAATATATATGATTTGCTAAAAATGTAATGGAATAATGCTTCGGATATAAAATCGTGCCACCTGCAGAGAATATAAAAGATGTGTTACAAAAAAGATAGAAAATTCAACGCAAGTGAGTAACGGTACCCCTGCGTCTAATATATATGAACTTCATAAGTAAATGAGACTTACAAATATAAAAATTAGTATAAAAGTGGATGAAAAATGCTGCGAAAAAACAATGTCATAACATAAAAATAGAGAAGGTGACAAATAAATTGAGTGTAATCGCAATGATGAACATAAATTGACTGCTTAAAAAAGATAATATTTTACATAAAAGGATAATAGATTAGAAAGCTTAGAAATATAAAGCGAATGAACAAATAAAAGCAAATCATAAACAATTAAAAAAGCTGCATGAATGAGAATATAATAAAACGTGAAAAATATAATAAAAGAGAATAAACGAGGCTAAACGAGGCTAAACGAGGCTAAACGGGTGACACTTCTGTTCGAGATAAAGTAGTTGATTAGGATAAAGAAGTTGATTAAAGTAAAGAAATAAAGAATTGAACGCTCAAAAAAGCAATTAACATGAGCAATAAAGAAATGAACAGAAAATTGATATAAAACTTAATGAATAACATGTGAAAAATCATAAATGTTAAGTCTATGAAGCATAAAAAAGAAAGCTATAAAATAAAAATATTTTCTTAAAAAAGATGTAAAAGCGCCTCGGAATAATAAAATCATGCACCGCGCTAATGCATAAGAATCTATCTAAATAGATAACAAAAACATATAAAAATGTGACCACTGCATCTAAATATAAAATAATTTAAGAGTGAAAGAGAAATAAACAACATAAAAATAACGGCACTCCCGCAACTAATATATATGATTTGCTAAAAATGTAATGGAATAATGCTTCGGATATAAAATCGTGCCACCTGCAGAGAATATAAAAGATGTGTTACAAAAAAGATAGAAAATTCAACGCAAGTGAGTAACGGTACCCCTGCGTCTAATATATATGAACTTCATAAGTAAATGAGACTTACAAATATAAAAATTAGTATAAAAGTGGATGAAAAATGCTGCGAAAAAACAATGTCATAACATAAAAATAGAGAAGGTGACAAATAAATTGAGTGTAATCGCAATGATGAACATAAATTGACTGCTTAAAAAAGATAATATTTTACATAAAAGGATAATAGATTAGAAAGCTTAGAAATATAAAGCGAATGAACAAATAAAAGCAAATCATAAACAATTAAAAAAGCTGCATGAATGAGAATATAATAAAACGTGAAAAATATAATAAAAGAGAATAAACGAGGCTAAACGAGGCTAAACGAGGCTAAACGGGTGACACTTCTGTTCGAGATAAAGTAGTTGATTAGGATAAAGAAGTTGATTAAAGTAAAGAAATAAAGAATTGAACGCTCAAAAAAGCAATTAACATGAGCAATAAAGAAATGAACAGAAAATTGATATAAAACTTAATGAATAACATGTGAAAAATCATAAATGTTAAGTCTATGAAGCATAAAAAAGAAAGCTATAAAATAAAAATATTTTCTTAAAAAAGATGTAAAAGCGCCTCGGAATAATAAAATCATGCACCGCGCTAATGCATAAGAATCTATCTAAATAGATAACAAAAACATATAAAAATGTGACCACTGCATCTAAATATAAAATAATTTAAGAGTGAAAGAGAAATAAACAACATAAAAATAACGGCACTCCCGCAACTAATATATATGATTTGCTAAAAATGTAATGGAATAATGCTTCGGATATAAAATCGTGCCACCTGCAGAGAATATAAAAGATGTGTTACAAAAAAGATAGAAAATTCAACGCAAGTGAGTAACGGTACCCCTGCGTCTAATATATATGAACTTCATAAGTAAATGAGACTTACAAATATAAAAATTAGTATAAAAGTGGATGAAAAATGCTGCGAAAAAACAATGTCATAACATAAAAATAGAGAAGGTGACAAATAAATTGAGTGTAATCGCAATGATGAACATAAATTGACTGCTTAAAAAAGATAATATTTTACATAAAAGGATAATAGATTAGAAAGCTTAGAAATATAAAGCGAATGAACAAATAAAAGCAAATCATAAACAATTAAAAAAGCTGCATGAATGAGAATATAATAAAACGTGAAAAATATAATAAAAGAGAATAAACGAGGCTAAACGAGGCTAAACGAGGCTAAACGGGTGACACTTCTGTTCGAGATAAAGTAGTTGATTAGGATAAAGAAGTTGATTAAAGTAAAGAAATAAAGAATTGAACGCTCAAAAAAGCAATTAACATGAGCAATAAAGAAATGAACAGAAAATTGATATAAAACTTAATGAATAACATGTGAAAAATCATAAATGTTAAGTCTATGAAGCATAAAAAAGAAAGCTATAAAATAAAAATATTTTCTTAAAAAAGATGTAAAAGCGCCTCGGAATAATAAAATCATGCACCGCGCTAATGCATAAGAATCTATCTAAATAGATAACAAAAACATATAAAAATGTGACCACTGCATCTAAATATAAAATAATTTAAGAGTGAAAGAGAAATAAACAACATAAAAATAACGGCACTCCCGCAACTAATATATATGATTTGCTAAAAATGTAATGGAATAATGCTTCGGATATAAAATCGTGCCACCTGCAGAGAATATAAAAGATGTGTTACAAAAAAGATAGAAAATTCAACGCAAGTGAGTAACGGTACCCCTGCGTCTAATATATATGAACTTCATAAGTAAATGAGACTTACAAATATAAAAATTAGTATAAAAGTGGATGAAAAATGCTGCGAAAAAACAATGTCATAACATAAAAATAGAGAAGGTGACAAATAAATTGAGTGTAATCGCAATGATGAACATAAATTGACTGCTTAAAAAAGATAATATTTTACATAAAAGGATAATAGATTAGAAAGCTTAGAAATATAAAGCGAATGAACAAATAAAAGCAAATCATAAACAATTAAAAAAGCTGCATGAATGAGAATATAATAAAACGTGAAAAATATAATAAAAGAGAATAAACGAGGCTAAACGAGGCTAAACGAGGCTAAACGGGTGACACTTCTGTTCGAGATAAAGTAGTTGATTAGGATAAAGAAGTTGATTAAAGTAAAGAAATAAAGAATTGAACGCTCAAAAAAGCAATTAACATGAGCAATAAAGAAATGAACAGAAAATTGATATAAAACTTAATGAATAACATGTGAAAAATCATAAATGTTAAGTCTATGAAGCATAAAAAAGAAAGCTATAAAATAAAAATATTTTCTTAAAAAAGATGTAAAAGCGCCTCGGAATAATAAAATCATGCACCGCGCTAATGCATAAGAATCTATCTAAATAGATAACAAAAACATATAAAAATGTGACCACTGCATCTAAATATAAAATAATTTAAGAGTGAAAGAGAAATAAACAACATAAAAATAACGGCACTCCCGCAACTAATATATATGATTTGCTAAAAATGTAATGGAATAATGCTTCGGATATAAAATCGTGCCACCTGCAGAGAATATAAAAGATGTGTTACAAAAAAGATAGAAAATTCAACGCAAGTGAGTAACGGTACCCCTGCGTCTAATATATATGAACTTCATAAGTAAATGAGACTTACAAATATAAAAATTAGTATAAAAGTGGATGAAAAATGCTGCGAAAAAACAATGTCATAACATAAAAATAGAGAAGGTGACAAATAAATTGAGTGTAATCGCAATGATGAACATAAATTGACTGCTTAAAAAAGATAATATTTTACATAAAAGGATAATAGATTAGAAAGCTTAGAAATATAAAGCGAATGAACAAATAAAAGCAAATCATAAACAATTAAAAAAGCTGCATGAATGAGAATATAATAAAACGTGAAAAATATAATAAAAGAGAATAAACGAGGCTAAACGAGGCTAAACGAGGCTAAACGGGTGACACTTCTGTTCGAGATAAAGTAGTTGATTAGGATAAAGAAGTTGATTAAAGTAAAGAAATAAAGAATTGAACGCTCAAAAAAGCAATTAACATGAGCAATAAAGAAATGAACAGAAAATTGATATAAAACTTAATGAATAACATGTGAAAAATCATAAATGTTAAGTCTATGAAGCATAAAAAAGAAAGCTATAAAATAAAAATATTTTCTTAAAAAAGATGTAAAAGCGCCTCGGAATAATAAAATCATGCACCGCGCTAATGCATAAGAATCTATCTAAATAGATAACAAAAACATATAAAAATGTGACCACTGCATCTAAATATAAAATAATTTAAGAGTGAAAGAGAAATAAACAACATAAAAATAACGGCACTCCCGCAACTAATATATATGATTTGCTAAAAATGTAATGGAATAATGCTTCGGATATAAAATCGTGCCACCTGCAGAGAATATAAAAGATGTGTTACAAAAAAGATAGAAAATTCAACGCAAGTGAGTAACGGTACCCCTGCGTCTAATATATATGAACTTCATAAGTAAATGAGACTTACAAATATAAAAATTAGTATAAAAGTGGATGAAAAATGCTGCGAAAAAACAATGTCATAACATAAAAATAGAGAAGGTGACAAATAAATTGAGTGTAATCGCAATGATGAACATAAATTGACTGCTTAAAAAAGATAATATTTTACATAAAAGGATAATAGATTAGAAAGCTTAGAAATATAAAGCGAATGAACAAATAAAAGCAAATCATAAACAATTAAAAAAGCTGCATGAATGAGAATATAATAAAACGTGAAAAATATAATAAAAGAGAATAAACGAGGCTAAACGAGGCTAAACGAGGCTAAACGGGTGACACTTCTGTTCGAGATAAAGTAGTTGATTAGGATAAAGAAGTTGATTAAAGTAAAGAAATAAAGAATTGAACGCTCAAAAAAGCAATTAACATGAGCAATAAAGAAATGAACAGAAAATTGATATAAAACTTAATGAATAACATGTGAAAAATCATAAATGTTAAGTCTATGAAGCATAAAAAAGAAAGCTATAAAATAAAAATATTTTCTTAAAAAAGATGTAAAAGCGCCTCGGAATAATAAAATCATGCACCGCGCTAATGCATAAGAATCTATCTAAATAGATAACAAAAACATATAAAAATGTGACCACTGCATCTAAATATAAAATAATTTAAGAGTGAAAGAGAAATAAACAACATAAAAATAACGGCACTCCCGCAACTAATATATATGATTTGCTAAAAATGTAATGGAATAATGCTTCGGATATAAAATCGTGCCACCTGCAGAGAATATAAAAGATGTGTTACAAAAAAGATAGAAAATTCAACGCAAGTGAGTAACGGTACCCCTGCGTCTAATATATATGAACTTCATAAGTAAATGAGACTTACAAATATAAAAATTAGTATAAAAGTGGATGAAAAATGCTGCGAAAAAACAATGTCATAACATAAAAATAGAGAAGGTGACAAATAAATTGAGTGTAATCGCAATGATGAACATAAATTGACTGCTTAAAAAAGATAATATTTTACATAAAAGGATAATAGATTAGAAAGCTTAGAAATATAAAGCGAATGAACAAATAAAAGCAAATCATAAACAATTAAAAAAGCTGCATGAATGAGAATATAATAAAACGTGAAAAATATAATAAAAGAGAATAAACGAGGCTAAACGAGGCTAAACGAGGCTAAACGGGTGACACTTCTGTTCGAGATAAAGTAGTTGATTAGGATAAAGAAGTTGATTAAAGTAAAGAAATAAAGAATTGAACTCAAAAAAGCAATTAACATGAGCAATAAAGAAATGAACAGAAAATTGATATAAAACTTAATGAATAACATGTGAAAAATCATAAATGTTAAGTCTATGAAGCATAAAAAAGAAAGCTATAAAATAAAAATATTTTCTTAAAAAAGATGTAAACACTTCTGTTCGAGATAAAGTAGTTGATTAGGATAAAGAAGTTGATTAAAGTAAAGAAATAAAGAATTGAACGCTCAAAAAAGCAATTAACATGAGCAATAAAGAAATGAACAGAAAATTGATATAAAACTTAATGAATAACATGTGAAAAATCATAAATGTTAAGTCTATGAAGCATAAAAAAGAAAGCTATAAAATAAAAATATTTTCTTAAAAAAGATGTAAAAGCGCCTCGGAATAATAAAATCATGCACCGCGCTAATGCATAAGAATCTATCTAAATAGATAACAAAAACATATAAAAATGTGACCACTGCATCTAAATATAAAATAATTTAAGAGTGAAAGAGAAATAAACAACATAAAAATAACGGCACTCCCGCAACTAATATATATGATTTGCTAAAAATGTAATGGAATAATGCTTCGGATATAAAATCGTGCCACCTGCAGAGAATATAAAAGATGTGTTACAAAAAAGATAGAAAATTCAACGCAAGTGAGTAACGGTACCCCTGCGTCTAATATATATGAACTTCATAAGTAAATGAGACTTACAAATATAAAAATTAGTATAAAAGTGGATGAAAAATGCTGCGAAAAAACAATGTCATAACATAAAAATAGAGAAGGTGACAAATAAATTGAGTGTAATCGCAATGATGAACATAAATTGACTGCTTAAAAAAGATAATATTTTACATAAAAGGATAATAGATTAGAAAGCTTAGAAATATAAAGCGAATGAACAAATAAAAGCAAATCATAAACAATTAAAAAAGCTGCATGAATGAGAATATAATAAAACGTGAAAAATATAATAAAAGAGAATAAACGAGGCTAAACGAGGCTAAACGAGGCTAAACGGGTGACACTTCTGTTCGAGATAAAGTAGTTGATTAGGATAAAGAAGTTGATTAAAGTAAAGAAATAAAGAATTGAACGCTCAAAAAAGCAATTAACATGAGCAATAAAGAAATGAACAGAAAATTGATATAAAACTTAATGAATAACATGTGAAAAATCATAAATGTTAAGTCTATGAAGCATAAAAAAGAAAGCTATAAAATAAAAATATTTTCTTAAAAAAGATGTAAAAGCGCCTCGGAATAATAAAATCATGCACCGCGCTAATGCATAAGAATCTATCTAAATAGATAACAAAAACATATAAAAATGTGACCACTGCATCTAAATATAAAATAATTTAAGAGTGAAAGAGAAATAAACAACATAAAAATAACGGCACTCCCGCAACTAATATATATGATTTGCTAAAAATGTAATGGAATAATGCTTCGGATATAAAATCGTGCCACCTGCAGAGAATATAAAAGATGTGTTACAAAAAAGATAGAAAATTCAACGCAAGTGAGTAACGGTACCCCTGCGTCTAATATATATGAACTTCATAAGTAAATGAGACTTACAAATATAAAAATTAGTATAAAAGTGGATGAAAAATGCTGCGAAAAAACAATGTCATAACATAAAAATAGAGAAGGTGACAAATAAATTGAGTGTAATCGCAATGATGAACATAAATTGACTGCTTAAAAAAGATAATATTTTACATAAAAGGATAATAGATTAGAAAGCTTAGAAATATAAAGCGAATGAACAAATAAAAGCAAATCATAAACAATTAAAAAAGCTGCATGAATGAGAATATAATAAAACGTGAAAAATATAATAAAAGAGAATAAACGAGGCTAAACGAGGCTAAACGAGGCTAAACGGGTGACACTTCTGTTCGAGATAAAGTAGTTGATTAGGATAAAGAAGTTGATTAAAGTAAAGAAATAAAGAATTGAACGCTCAAAAAAGCAATTAACATGAGCAATAAAGAAATGAACAGAAAATTGATATAAAACTTAATGAATAACATGTGAAAAATCATAAATGTTAAGTCTATGAAGCATAAAAAAGAAAGCTATAAAATAAAAATATTTTCTTAAAAAAGATGTAAAAGCGCCTCGGAATAATAAAATCATGCACCGCGCTAATGCATAAGAATCTATCTAAATAGATAACAAAAACATATAAAAATGTGACCACTGCATCTAAATATAAAATAATTTAAGAGTGAAAGAGAAATAAACAACATAAAAATAACGGCACTCCCGCAACTAATATATATGATTTGCTAAAAATGTAATGGAATAATGCTTCGGATATAAAATCGTGCCACCTGCAGAGAATATAAAAGATGTGTTACAAAAAAGATAGAAAATTCAACGCAAGTGAGTAACGGTACCCCTGCGTCTAATATATATGAACTTCATAAGTAAATGAGACTTACAAATATAAAAATTAGTATAAAAGTGGATGAAAAATGCTGCGAAAAAACAATGTCATAACATAAAAATAGAGAAGGTGACAAATAAATTGAGTGTAATCGCAATGATGAACATAAATTGACTGCTTAAAAAAGATAATATTTTACATAAAAGGATAATAGATTAGAAAGCTTAGAAATATAAAGCGAATGAACAAATAAAAGCAAATCATAAACAATTAAAAAAGCTGCATGAATGAGAATATAATAAAACGTGAAAAATATAATAAAAGAGAATAAACGAGGCTAAACGAGGCTAAACGAGGCTAAACGGGTGACACTTCTGTTCGAGATAAAGTAGTTGATTAGGATAAAGAAGTTGATTAAAGTAAAGAAATAAAGAATTGAACGCTCAAAAAAGCAATTAACATGAGCAATAAAGAAATGAACAGAAAATTGATATAAAACTTAATGAATAACATGTGAAAAATCATAAATGTTAAGTCTATGAAGCATAAAAAAGAAAGCTATAAAATAAAAATATTTTCTTAAAAAAGATGTAAAAGCGCCTCGGAATAATAAAATCATGCACCGCGCTAATGCATAAGAATCTATCTAAATAGATAACAAAAACATATAAAAATGTGACCACTGCATCTAAATATAAAATAATTTAAGAGTGAAAGAGAAATAAACAACATAAAAATAACGGCACTCCCGCAACTAATATATATGATTTGCTAAAAATGTAATGGAATAATGCTTCGGATATAAAATCGTGCCACCTGCAGAGAATATAAAAGATGTGTTACAAAAAAGATAGAAAATTCAACGCAAGTGAGTAACGGTACCCCTGCGTCTAATATATATGAACTTCATAAGTAAATGAGACTTACAAATATAAAAATTAGTATAAAAGTGGATGAAAAATGCTGCGAAAAAACAATGTCATAACATAAAAATAGAGAAGGTGACAAATAAATTGAGTGTAATCGCAATGATGAACATAAATTGACTGCTTAAAAAAGATAATATTTTACATAAAAGGATAATAGATTAGAAAGCTTAGAAATATAAAGCGAATGAACAAATAAAAGCAAATCATAAACAATTAAAAAAGCTGCATGAATGAGAATATAATAAAACGTGAAAAATATAATAAAAGAGAATAAACGAGGCTAAACGAGGCTAAACGAGGCTAAACGGGTGACACTTCTGTTCGAGATAAAGTAGTTGATTAGGATAAAGAAGTTGATTAAAGTAAAGAAATAAAGAATTGAACGCTCAAAAAAGCAATTAACATGAGCAATAAAGAAATGAACAGAAAATTGATATAAAACTTAATGAATAACATGTGAAAAATCATAAATGTTAAGTCTATGAAGCATAAAAAAGAAAGCTATAAAATAAAAATATTTTCTTAAAAAAGATGTAAAAGCGCCTCGGAATAATAAAATCATGCACCGCGCTAATGCATAAGAATCTATCTAAATAGATAACAAAAACATATAAAAATGTGACCACTGCATCTAAATATAAAATAATTTAAGAGTGAAAGAGAAATAAACAACATAAAAATAACGGCACTCCCGCAACTAATATATATGATTTGCTAAAAATGTAATGGAATAATGCTTCGGATATAAAATCGTGCCACCTGCAGAGAATATAAAAGATGTGTTACAAAAAAGATAGAAAATTCAACGCAAGTGAGTAACGGTACCCCTGCGTCTAATATATATGAACTTCATAAGTAAATGAGACTTACAAATATAAAAATTAGTATAAAAGTGGATGAAAAATGCTGCGAAAAAACAATGTCATAACATAAAAATAGAGAAGGTGACAAATAAATTGAGTGTAATCGCAATGATGAACATAAATTGACTGCTTAAAAAAGATAATATTTTACATAAAAGGATAATAGATTAGAAAGCTTAGAAATATAAAGCGAATGAACAAATAAAAGCAAATCATAAACAATTAAAAAAGCTGCATGAATGAGAATATAATAAAACGTGAAAAATATAATAAAAGAGAATAAACGAGGCTAAACGAGGCTAAACGAGGCTAAACGGGTGACACTTCTGTTCGAGATAAAGTAGTTGATTAGGATAAAGAAGTTGATTAAAGTAAAGAAATAAAGAATTGAACGCTCAAAAAAGCAATTAACATGAGCAATAAAGAAATGAACAGAAAATTGATATAAAACTTAATGAATAACATGTGAAAAATCATAAATGTTAAGTCTATGAAGCATAAAAAAGAAAGCTATAAAATAAAAATATTTTCTTAAAAAAGATGTAAAAGCGCCTCGGAATAATAAAATCATGCACCGCGCTAATGCATAAGAATCTATCTAAATAGATAACAAAAACATATAAAAATGTGACCACTGCATCTAAATATAAAATAATTTAAGAGTGAAAGAGAAATAAACAACATAAAAATAACGGCACTCCCGCAACTAATATATATGATTTGCTAAAAATGTAATGGAATAATGCTTCGGATATAAAATCGTGCCACCTGCAGAGAATATAAAAGATGTGTTACAAAAAAGATAGAAAATTCAACGCAAGTGAGTAACGGTACCCCTGCGTCTAATATATATGAACTTCATAAGTAAATGAGACTTACAAATATAAAAATTAGTATAAAAGTGGATGAAAAATGCTGCGAAAAAACAATGTCATAACATAAAAATAGAGAAGGTGACAAATAAATTGAGTGTAATCGCAATGATGAACATAAATTGACTGCTTAAAAAAGATAATATTTTACATAAAAGGATAATAGATTAGAAAGCTTAGAAATATAAAGCGAATGAACAAATAAAAGCAAATCATAAACAATTAAAAAAGCTGCATGAATGAGAATATAATAAAACGTGAAAAATATAATAAAAGAGAATAAACGAGAGAGGCTAAACGAGGCTAAACGGGTGACACTTCTGTTCGAGATAAAGTAGTTGATTAGGATAAAGAAGTTGATTAAAGTAAAGAAATAAAGAATTGAACGCTCAAAAAAGCAATTAACATGAGCAATAAAGAAATGAACAGAAAATTGATATAAAACTTAATGAATAACATGTGAAAAATCATAAATGTTAAGTCTATGAAGCATAAAAAAGAAAGCTATAAAATAAAAATATTTTCTTAAAAAAGATGTAAAAGCGCCTCGGAATAATAAAATCATGCACCGCGCTAATGCATAAGAATCTATCTAAATAGATAACAAAAACATATAAAAATGTGACCACTGCATCTAAATATAAAATAATTTAAGAGTGAAAGAGAAATAAACAACATAAAAATAACGGCACTCCCGCAACTAATATATATGATTTGCTAAAAATGTAATGGAATAATGCTTCGGATATAAAATCGTGCCACCTGCAGAGAATATAAAAGATGTGTTACAAAAAAGATAGAAAATTCAACGCAAGTGAGTAACGGTACCCCTGCGTCTAATATATATGAACTTCATAAGTAAATGAGACTTACAAATATAAAAATTAGTATAAAAGTGGATGAAAAATGCTGCGAAAAAACAATGTCATAACATAAAAATAGAGAAGGTGACAAATAAATTGAGTGTAATCGCAATGATGAACATAAATTGACTGCTTAAAAAAGATAATATTTTACATAAAAGGATAATAGATTAGAAAGCTTAGAAATATAAAGCGAATGAACAAATAAAAGCAAATCATAAACAATTAAAAAAGCTGCATGAATGAGAATATAATAAAACGTGAAAAATATAATAAAAGAGAATAAACGAGAAACGAGGCTAAACGAGGCTAAACGGGTGACACTTCTGTTCGAGATAAAGTAGTTGATTAGGATAAAGAAGTTGATTAAAGTAAAGAAATAAAGAATTGAACGCTCAAAAAAGCAATTAACATGAGCAATAAAGAAATGAACAGAAAATTGATATAAAACTTAATGAATAACATGTGAAAAATCATAAATGTTAAGTCTATGAAGCATAAAAAAGAAAGCTATAAAATAAAAATATTTTCTTAAAAAAGATGTAAAAGCGCCTCGGAATAATAAAATCATGCACCGCGCTAATGCATAAGAATCTATCTAAATAGATAACAAAAACATATAAAAATGTGACCACTGCATCTAAATATAAAATAATTTAAGAGTGAAAGAGAAATAAACAACATAAAAATAACGGCACTCCCGCAACTAATATATATGATTTGCTAAAAATGTAATGGAATAATGCTTCGGATATAAAATCGTGCCACCTGCAGAGAATATAAAAGATGTGTTACAAAAAAGATAGAAAATTCAACGCAAGTGAGTAACGGTACCCCTGCGTCTAATATATATGAACTTCATAAGTAAATGAGACTTACAAATATAAAAATTAGTATAAAAGTGGATGAAAAATGCTGCGAAAAAACAATGTCATAACATAAAAATAGAGAAGGTGACAAATAAATTGAGTGTAATCGCAATGATGAACATAAATTGACTGCTTAAAAAAGATAATATTTTACATAAAAGGATAATAGATTAGAAAGCTTAGAAATATAAAGCGAATGAACAAATAAAAGCAAATCATAAACAATTAAAAAAGCTGCATGAATGAGAATATAATAAAACGTGAAAAATATAATAAAAGAGAATAAACGAGGCTAAACGAGGCTAAACGAGGCTAAACGGGTGACACTTCTGTTCGAGATAAAGTAGTTGATTAGGATAAAGAAGTTGATTAAAGTAAAGAAATAAAGAATTGAACGCTCAAAAAAGCAATTAACATGAGCAATAAAGAAATGAACAGAAAATTGATATAAAACTTAATGAATAACATGTGAAAAATCATAAATGTTAAGTCTATGAAGCATAAAAAAGAAAGCTATAAAATAAAAATATTTTCTTAAAAAAGATGTAAAAGCGCCTCGGAATAATAAAATCATGCACCGCGCTAATGCATAAGAATCTATCTAAATAGATAACAAAAACATATAAAAATGTGACCACTGCATCTAAATATAAAATAATTTAAGAGTGAAAGAGAAATAAACAACATAAAAATAACGGCACTCCCGCAACTAATATATATGATTTGCTAAAAATGTAATGGAATAATGCTTCGGATATAAAATCGTGCCACCTGCAGAGAATATAAAAGATGTGTTACAAAAAAGATAGAAAATTCAACGCAAGTGAGTAACGGTACCCCTGCGTCTAATATATATGAACTTCATAAGTAAATGAGACTTACAAATATAAAAATTAGTATAAAAGTGGATGAAAAATGCTGCGAAAAAACAATGTCATAACATAAAAATAGAGAAGGTGACAAATAAATTGAGTGTAATCGCAATGATGAACATAAATTGACTGCTTAAAAAAGATAATATTTTACATAAAAGGATAATAGATTAGAAAGCTTAGAAATATAAAGCGAATGAACAAATAAAAGCAAATCATAAACAATTAAAAAAGCTGCATGAATGAGAATATAATAAAACGTGAAAAATATAATAAAAGAGAATAAACGAGGCTAAACGAGGCTAAACGAGGCTAAACGGGTGACACTTCTGTTCGAGATAAAGTAGTTGATTAGGATAAAGAAGTTGATTAAAGTAAAGAAATAAAGAATTGAACGCTCAAAAAAGCAATTAACATGAGCAATAAAGAAATGAACAGAAAATTGATATAAAACTTAATGAATAACATGTGAAAAATCATAAATGTTAAGTCTATGAAGCATAAAAAAGAAAGCTATAAAATAAAAATATTTTCTTAAAAAAGATGTAAAAGCGCCTCGGAATAATAAAATCATGCACCGCGCTAATGCATAAGAATCTATCTAAATAGATAACAAAAACATATAAAAATGTGACCACTGCATCTAAATATAAAATAATTTAAGAGTGAAAGAGAAATAAACAACATAAAAATAACGGCACTCCCGCAACTAATATATATGATTTGCTAAAAATGTAATGGAATAATGCTTCGGATATAAAATCGTGCCACCTGCAGAGAATATAAAAGATGTGTTACAAAAAAGATAGAAAATTCAACGCAAGTGAGTAACGGTACCCCTGCGTCTAATATATATGAACTTCATAAGTAAATGAGACTTACAAATATAAAAATTAGTATAAAAGTGGATGAAAAATGCTGCGAAAAAACAATGTCATAACATAAAAATAGAGAAGGTGACAAATAAATTGAGTGTAATCGCAATGATGAACATAAATTGACTGCTTAAAAAAGATAATATTTTACATAAAAGGATAATAGATTAGAAAGCTTAGAAATATAAAGCGAATGAACAAATAAAAGCAAATCATAAACAATTAAAAAAGCTGCATGAATGAGAATATAATAAAACGTGAAAAATATAATAAAAGAGAATAAACGAGGCTAAACGAGGCTAAACGAGGCTAAACGGGTGACACTTCTGTTCGAGATAAAGTAGTTGATTAGGATAAAGAAGTTGATTAAAGTAAAGAAATAAAGAATTGAACGCTCAAAAAAGCAATTAACATGAGCAATAAAGAAATGAACAGAAAATTGATATAAAACTTAATGAATAACATGTGAAAAATCATAAATGTTAAGTCTATGAAGCATAAAAAAGAAAGCTATAAAATAAAAATATTTTCTTAAAAAAGATGTAAAAGCGCCTCGGAATAATAAAATCATGCACCGCGCTAATGCATAAGAATCTATCTAAATAGATAACAAAAACATATAAAAATGTGACCACTGCATCTAAATATAAAATAATTTAAGAGTGAAAGAGAAATAAACAACATAAAAATAACGGCACTCCCGCAACTAATATATATGATTTGCTAAAAATGTAATGGAATAATGCTTCGGATATAAAATCGTGCCACCTGCAGAGAATATAAAAGATGTGTTACAAAAAAGATAGAAAATTCAACGCAAGTGAGTAACGGTACCCCTGCGTCTAATATATATGAACTTCATAAGTAAATGAGACTAAAATTTTATATTCTTTTTTTACTTAACTTCTTCACTTTCAAAATACTTACAACTTTCTTCATCTCCAAGATAAATCATTAAAAATAAATTCCATTTGCTTTTATCACTTTACTTCTTCACTTTTCAAAATAATTACTTCTTTTACTCCAAGCATTAAAATTAAAATTGAAATTCTAAACTCCTTTCATCCTCTACTTATTCAAATATTTTTAAATATCTTCAACTTCTTCTTTAAAATTGCTACGTCATAAAAATAAAATTTTATCTTCTTTTATTAATTTGCTTCTTCGCTTATTATTAAAAACTTACTTCTAATAACTAAAAACATATTTAATAAAACTGAAATGACATTTACTTTTGATATTTTGCTTCTTTTACTTCCTTTTCTACTTCACTTTTCTTAGAAATCTTATCTCTCTTTCTCATTTTCTAGTATTACTTTCAATTACCTAACTCAGACTCTTTTACTTGCTTTTCTACTTCACTTTTCTTAGAAATCTTATCTCTCTTTCTCATTTTCTATTATTACTTTCAATTACCTAACTCAGACTCTTTTACTTGCTTTTCTACTTCACTTTTCTTAGAAATCTTATCTCTCTTTCTCATTTTCTATTATTACTTTCAATTACCTAACTCAGACACTTTTACTTCCTTTTCTACTTCACTTTTCTTAGAAATCTTATCTCTCTTTCTCATTTCCTATTATTACTTTCAATTACCTAACTCAGACTCTTTTACTTCCTTTTCTACTTCACTTTTCTTAGAAATCTTATCTCTCTTTCTCATTTTCTATTATTACTTTACATACCTAACTCAGACTCTTTTACTTCCTTTTCTACTTCACTTTTCTTAGAAATCTTATCTCTCTTTCTCATTTTCTATTATTACTTTCATTACCTAACTCAGACTCTTTTACTTCCTTTTCTACTTCACTTTTCTTAGAAATCTTATCTCTCTTTCTCATTTTCTAGTATTACTTTCAATTACCTAACTCAGACTCTTTTACTTGCTTTTCTACTTCACTTTTCTTAGAAATCTTATCTCTCTTTCTCATTTTCTATTATTACTTTCAATTACCTAACTCAGACTCTTTTACTTCCTTTTCTACTTCACTTTTCTTAGAAATCTTATCTCTCTTTCTCATTTTCTATTATTACTTTCAATTACCTAACTCAGACTCTTTTACTTCCTTTTCTACTTCACTTTTCTTAGAAATCTTATCTCTCTTTCTCATTTTCTATTATTACTTTCAATTACCTAACTCAGACTCTTTTACTTCCTTTTCTACTTCACTTTTCTTAGAAATCTTATCTCTCTTTCTCATTTTCTAGTATTACTTTCAATTACCTAACTCAGACTCTTTTACTTCTTTTCTACTTCACTTTTCTTAGAAATCTTATCTCTCTTTCTCATTTTCTATTATTACTTTCAATTACCTAACTCAGACTCTTTTACTTCCTTTTCTACTTCACTTTTCTTAGAAATCTTATCTCTCTTTCTCATTTTCTATTATTACTTTCAATTACCTAACTCAGACTCTTTTACTTCCTTTTCTACTTCACTTTTCTTAGAAATCTTATCTCTCTTTCTCATTTTCTATTATTACTTTCAATTACCTAACTCAGACTCTTTTACTTCCTTTTCTACTTCACTTTTCTTAGAAATCTTATCTCTCTTTCTCATTTTCTAGTATTACTTTCAATTACCTAACTCAGACTCTTTTACTTCCTTTTCTACTTCACTTTTCTTAGAAATCTTATCTCTCTTTCTCATTTTCTATTATTACTTTCAATTACCTAACTCAGACTCTTTTACTTCCTTTTCTACTTCACTTTTCTTAGAAATCTTATCTCTCTTTCTCATTTTCTATTATTACTTTCAATTACCTAACTCAGACTCTTTTACTTCCTTTTCTACTTCACTTTTCTTAGAAATCTTATCTCTCTTTCTCATTTTCTAGTATTACTTTCAATTACCTAACTCAGACTCTTTTACTTGCTTTTCTACTTCACTTTTCTTAGAAATCTTATCTCTCTTTCTCATTTTCTATTATTACTTTCAATTACCTAACTCAGACTCTTTTACTTCCTTTTCTACTTCACTTTTCTTAGAAATCTTATCTCTCTTTCTCATTTTCTATTATTACTTTCAATTACCTAACTCAGACTCTTTTACTTCCTTTTCTACTTCACTTTTCTTAGAAATCTTATCTCTCTTTCTCATTTTCTATTATTACTTTCAATTACCTAACTCAGACTCTTTTACTTCCTTTTCTACTTCACTTTTCTTAGAAATCTTATCTCTCTTTCTCATTTTCTAGTATTACTTTCAATTACCTAACTCAGACTCTTTTACTTCCTTTTCTACTTCACTTTTCTTAGAAATCTTATCTCTCTTTCTCATTTTCTAGTATTACTTTCAATTACCTAACTCAGACTCTTTTACTTCCTTTTCTACTTCACTTTTCTTAGAAATCTTATCTCTCTTTCTCATTTTCTAGTATTACTTTCAATTACCTAACTCAGACTCTTTTACTTCCTTTTCTACTTCACTTTTCTTAGAAATCTTATCTCTCTTTCTCATTTTCTATTATTACTTTCAATTACCTAACTCAGACTCTTTTACTTCCTTTTCTACTTCACTTTTCTTAGAAATCTTATCTCTCTTTCTCATTTTCTAGTATTACTTTCAATTACCTAACTCAGACTCTTTTACTTCCTTTTCTACTTCACTTTTCTTAGAAATCTTATCTCTCTTTCTCATTTTCTATTATTACTTTCAATTACCTAACTCAGACTCTTTTACTTCCTTTTCTACTTCACTTTTCTTAGAAATCTTATCTCTCTTTCTCATTTTCTATTATTACTTTCAATTACCTAACTCAGACTCTTTTACTTCCTTTTCTACTTCACTTTTCTTAGAAATCTTATCTCTCTTTCTCATTTTCTATTATTACTTTCAATTACCTAACTCAGACTCTTTTACTTGCTTTTCTACTTCACTTTTCTTAGAAATCTTATCTCTCTTTCTCATTTTCTATTATTACATTCAATTACCTAACTCAGACTCTTTTACTTCCTTTTCTACTTCACTTTTCTTAGAAATCTTATCTCTCTTTCTCATTTTCTATTATTACTTTACATACTTAACTCAGACACTTTTACTTCCTTTTCTACTTCACTTTTCTTAGAAATCTTATCTCTCTTTCTCATTTTCTATTATTACTTTCAATTACCTAACTCAGACACTTTTACTTCCTTTTCTACTTCACTTTTCTTAGAAATCTTATCTCTCTTTCTCATTTCCTATTATTACTTTACATACTTAACTCAGACTCTTTTACTTCCTTTTCTACTTCACTTTTCTTAGAAATCTTATCTCTCTTTCTCATTTTCTATTATTACTTTCAATTACCTAACTCAGACTCTTTTACTTCCTTTTCTACTTCACTTTTCTTAGAAATCTTATCTCTCTTTCTCATTTTCTATTATTACTTTCAATTACCTAACTCAGACTCTTTTACTTCCTTTTCTACTTCACTTTTCTTAGAAATCTTATCTCTCTTTCTCATTTTCTATTATTACTTTCAATTACCTAACTCAGACACTTTTACTTCCTTTTCTACTTCACTTTTCTTAGAAATCTTATCTCTCTTTCTCATTTTCTATTATTACTTTCAATTACCTAACTCAGACTCTTTTACTTCCTTTTCTACTTCACTTTTCTTAGAAATCTTATCTCTCTTTCTCATTTTCTATTATTACTTTCAATTACCTAACTCAGACTCTTTTACTTGCTTTTCTACTTCACTTTTCTTAGAAATCTTATCTCTCTTTCTCATTTTCTATTATTACTTTCAATTACCTAACTCAGACACTTTTACTTCCTTTTCTACTTCACTTTTCTTAGAAATCTTATCTCTCTTTCTCATTTTCTAGTATTACTTTCAATTACCTAACTCAGACTCTTTTACTTCCTTTTCTACTTCACTTTTCTTAGAAATCTTATCTCTCTTTCTCATTTTCTATTATTACTTTCAATTACCTAACTCAGACTCTTTTACTTCCTTTTCTACTTCACTTTTCTTAGAAATCTTATCTCTCTTTCTCATTTTCTATTATTACTTTCGATTACCTAACTCAGACTCTTTTACTTCCTTTTCTACTTCACTTTTCTTAGAAATCTTATCTCTCTTTCTCATTTTCTAGTATTACTTTCAATTACCTAACTCAGACTCTTTTACTTCCTTTTCTACTTCACTTTTCTTAGAAATCTTATCTCTCTTTCTCATTTCCTATTATTACTTTCAATTACCTAACTCAGACTCTTTTACTTCCTTTTCTACTTCACTTTTCTTAGAAATCTTATCTCTCTTTCTCATTTTCTAGTATTACTTTCAATTACCTAACTCAGACACTTTTACTTCCTTTTCTACTTCACTTTTCTTAGAAATCTTATCTCTCTTTCTCATTTCCTATTATTACTTTACATACTTAACTCAGACTCTTTTACTTCCTTTTCTACTTCACTTTTCTTAGAAATCTTATCTCTCTTTCTCATTTTCTATTATTACTTTCAATTACCTAACTCAGACTCTTTTACTTGCTTTTCTACTTCACTTTTCTTAGAAATCTTATCTCTCTTTCTCATTTTCTATTATTACTTTCAATTACCTAACTCAGACTCTTTTACTTCCTTTTCTACTTCACTTTTCTTAGAAATCTTATCTCTCTTTCTCATTTTCTATTATTACATTCAATTACCTAACTCAGACTCTTTTACTTCCTTTTCTACTTCACTTTTCTTAGAAATCTTATCTCTCTTTCTCATTTTCTATTATTACTTTCAATTACCTAACTCAGACTCTTTTACTTCCTTTTCTACTTCACTTTTCTTAGAAATCTTATCTCTCTTTCTCATTTTCTATTATTACTTTCAATTACCTAACTCAGACTCTTTTACTTCCTTTTCTACTTCACTTTTCTTAGAAATCTTATCTCTCTTTCTCATTTTCTATTATTACTTTACATACCTAACTCAGACTCTTTTACTTCCTTTTCTACTTCACTTTTCTTAGAAATCTTATCTCTCTTTCTCATTTTCTATTATTACTTTCGATTACCTAACTCAGACTCTTTTACTTCCTTTTCTACTTCACTTTTCTTAGAAATCTTATCTCTCTTTCTCATTTTCTATTATTACTTTCGATTACCTAACTCAGACTCTTTTACTTCCTTTTCTACTTCACTTTTCTTAGAAATCTTATCTCTCTTTCTCATTTTCTAGTATTACTTTCAATTACCTAACTCAGACTCTTTTACTTCCTTTTCTACTTCACTTTTCTTAGAAATCTTATCTCTCTTTCTCATTTTCTATTATTACTTTCAATTACCTAACTCAGACTCTTTTACTTCCTTTTCTACTTCACTTTTCTTAGAAATCTTATCTCTCTTTCTCATTTCCTATTATTACTTTCAATTACCTAACTCAGACTCTTTTACTTGCTTTTCTACTTCACTTTTCTTAGAAATCTTATCTCTCTTTCTCATTTTCTAGTATTACTTTCGATTACCTAACTCAGACTCTTTTACTTCCTTTTCTACTTCACTTTTCTTAGAAATCTTATCTCTCTTTCTCATTTTCTAGTATTACTTTCGATTACCTAACTCAGACTCTTTTACTTCCTTTTCTACTTCACTTTTCTTAGAAATCTTATCTCTCTTTCTCATTTTCTAGTATTACTTTCAATTACCTAACTCAGACTCTTTTACTTGCTTTTCTACTTCACTTTTCTTAGAAATCTTATCTCTCTTTCTCATTTTCTATTATTACTTTACATACCTAACTCAGACTCTTTTACTTGCTTTTCTACTTCACTTTTCTTAGAAATCTTATCTCTCTTTCTCATTTTCTATTATTACTTTCAATTACCTAACTCAGACTCTTTTACTTCCTTTTCTACTTCACTTTTCTTAGAAATCTTATCTCTCTTTCTCATTTTCTATTATTACTTTCAATTACCTAACTCAGACTCTTTTACTTCCTTTTCTACTTCACTTTTCTTAGAAATCTTATCTCTCTTTCTCATTTCCTATTATTACTTTCAATTACCTAACTCAGACTCTTTTACTTCCTTTTCTACTTCACTTTTCTTAGAAATCTTATCTCTCTTTCTCATTTTCTATTATTACTTTACATACCTAACTCAGACTCTTTTACTTCCTTTTCTACTTCACTTTTCTTAGAAATCTTATCTCTCTTTCTCATTTTCTATTATTACTTTCAATTACCTAACTCAGACTCTTTTACTTGCTTTTCTACTTCACTTTTCTTAGAAATCTTATCTCTCTTTCTCATTTTCTATTATTACTTTCAATTACCTAACTCAGACACTTTTACTTCCTTTTCTACTTCACTTTTCTTAGAAATCTTATCTCTCTTTCTCATTTCCTATTATTACTTTCAATTACCTAACTCAGACTCTTTTACTTCCTTTTCTACTTCACTTTTCTTAGAAATCTTATCTCTCTTTCTCATTTTCTATTATTACTTTACATACCTAACTCAGACTCTTTTACTTCCTTTTCTACTTCACTTTTCTTAGAAATCTTATCTCTCTTTCTCATTTTCTATTATTACTTTACATACTTAACTCAGACTCTTTTACTTCCTTTTCTACTTCACTTTTCTTAGAAATCTTATCTCTCTTTCTCATTTTCTAGTATTACTTTCAATTACCTAACTCAGACTCTTTTACTTGCTTTTCTACTTCACTTTTCTTAGAAATCTTATCTCTCTTTCTCATTTTCTAGTATTACTTTCGATTACCTAACTCAGACTCTTTTACTTGCTTTTCTACTTCACTTTTCTTAGAAATCTTATCTCTCTTTCTCATTTTCTATTATTACTTTCAATTACCTAACTCAGACACTTTTACTTCCTTTTCTACTTCACTTTTCTTAGAAATCTTATCTCTCTTTCTCATTTCCTATTATTACTTTACATACTTAACTCAGACTCTTTTACTTCCTTTTCTACTTCACTTTTCTTAGAAATCTTATCTCTCTTTCTCATTTTCTATTATTACTTTACATACCTAACTCAGACTCTTTTACTTCCTTTTCTACTTCACTTTTCTTAGAAATCTTATCTCTCTTTCTCATTTTCTATTATTACTTTACATACTTAACTCAGACTCTTTTACTTCCTTTTCTACTTCACTTTTCTTAGAAATCTTATCTCTCTTTCTCATTTTCTAGTATTACATTCAATTACCTAACTCAGACTCTTTTACTTCCTTTTCTACTTCACTTTTCTTAGAAATCTTATCTCTCTTTCTCATTTTCTATTATTACTTTCAATTACCTAACTCAGACTCTTTTACCTCCTTTTCTACTTCACTTTTCTTAGAAATCTTATCTCTCTTTCTCATTTTCTAGTATTACTTTCGATTACCTAACTCAGACTCTTTTACTTGCTTTTCTACTTCACTTTTCTTAGAAATCTTATCTCTCTTTCTCATTTTCTAGTATTACTTTCGATTACCTAACTCAGACTCTTTTACTTCCTTTTCTACTTCACTTTTCTTAGAAATCTTATCTCTCTTTCTCATTTTCTATTATTACTTTCAATTACCTAACTCAGACTCTTTTACCTCCTTTTCTACTTCACTTTTCTTAGAAATCTTATCTCTCTTTCTCATTTTCTATTATTACTTTCAATTACCTAACTCAGACTCTTTTACTTCCTTTTCTACTTCACTTTTCTTAGAAATCTTATCTCTCTTTCTCATTTTCTAGTATTACTTTCAATTACCTAACTCAGACTCTTTTACTTCCTTTTCTACTTCACTTTTCTTAGAAATCTTATCTCTCTTTCTCATTTTCTATTATTACTTTCAATTACCTAACTCAGACTCTTTTACTTCCTTTTCTACTTCACTTTTCTTAGAAATCTTATCTCTCTTTCTCATTTTCTAGTATTACTTTCAATTACCTAACTCAGACTCTTTTACTTGCTTTTCTACTTCACTTTTCTTAGAAATCTTATCTCTCTTTCTCATTTTCTATTATTACATTCAATTACCTAACTCAGACTCTTTTACTTCCTTTTCTACTTCACTTTTCTTAGAAATCTTATCTCTCTTTCTCATTTTCTATTATTACTTTCAATTAC
>CAMPDV010003441.1:0-41732 GCA_946699065.1 Loxodes magnus | reverse complement strand
AAGTTTTCGTAGCAAGCACTAAAATATGATTTAGAATATCCAAAATGTTAGTAATAATATAATAATCACGAATCTTTATTCGTTTTGTCAAGATTTGCTTGTAGATGAAAGTTAGCCTATAGAAAAGTGAAGAAGTAAAGTAAGAAAAGAAGATAGAATTTCAGTTTTAAGGAGTATGCTTTGAGAAGTAATAAGTATTTAGAAAAGTGAAGAAGTAAAGTAAGAAAAGAATATCTAATGATAAGTTTTCGTAGCAAGCACTAAAATATGATTTAGAATATCCAAAATGTTAGTAATAATATAATAATCACGAATCTTTATTCGTTTTGTCAAGATTTGCTTGTAGATGAAAGTTAGCCTATAGAAAAGTGAAGTTGTAAAGTAAGAAAAGAAGATAGAATTTCAGTTTTAAGGAGTATGCTTTGAGAAGTAATAAGTATTTTGAAAAGTGAAGAAGTAAAGTAAGAAAAGAATATCTAATGATAAGTTTTCGTAGCAAGCACTAAAATATGATTTAGAATATCCAAAATGTTAGTAATAATATAATAATCACGAATCTTTATTCGTTTTGTCAAGATTTGCTTGTAGATGAAAGTTAGCCTATAGAAAAGTGAAGAAGTAAAGTAAGAAAAGAAGATAGAATTACAGTTTTAAGGAGTATGCTTTGAGAAGTAATAAGTATTTTGAAAAGTGAAGAAGTAAAGTAAGAAAAGAATATCTAATGATAAGTTTTCGTAGCAAGCACTAAAATATGATTTAGAATATCCAAAATGTTAGTAATAATATAATAATCACGAATCTTTATTCGTTTTGTCAAGATTTGCTTGTAGATGAAAGTTAGCCTATAGAAAAGTGAAGAAGTAAAGTAAGAAAAGAAGATAGAATTACAGTTTTAAGGAGTATGCTTTGAGAAGTAATAAGTATTTTGAAAAGTGAAGAAGTAAAGTAAGAAAAGAATATCTAATGATAAGTTTTCGTAGCAAGCACTAAAATATGATTTAGAATATCCAAAATGTTAGTAATAATATAATAATCACGAATCTTTATTCGTTTTGTCAAGATTTGCTTGTAGATGAAAGTTAGCCTATAGAAAAGTGAAGTTGTAAAGTAAGAAAAGAAGATAGAATTTCAGTTTTAAGGAGTATGCTTTGAGAAGTAATAAGTATTTTGAAAAGTGAAGAAGTAAAGTAAGAAAAGAATATCTAATGATAAGTTTTCGTAGCAAGCACTAAAATATGATTTAGAATATCCAAAATGTTAGTAATAATATAATAATCACGAATCTTTATTCGTTTTGTCAAGATTTGCTTGTAGATGAAAGTTAGCCTATAGAAAAGTGAAGAAGTAAAGTAAGAAAAGAAGATAGAATTACAGTTTTAAGGAGTATGCTTTGAGAAGTAATAAGTATTTTGAAAAGTGAAGAAGTAAAGTAAGAAAAGAATATCTAATGATAAGTTTTCGTAGCAAGCACTAAAATATGATTTAGAATATCCAAAATGTTAGTAATAATATAATAATCACGAATCTTTATTCGTTTTGTCAAGATTTGCTTGTAGATGAAAGTTAGCCTATAGAAAAGTGAAGAAGTAAAGTAAGAAAAGAAGATAGAATTACAGTTTTAAGAGTATGCTTTGAGAAGTAATAAGTATTTTGAAAAGTGAAGAAGTAAAGTAAGAAAAGAATATCTAATGATAAGTTTTCGTAGCAAGCACTAAAATATGATTTAGAATATCCAAAATGTTAGTAATAATATAATAATCACGAATCTTTATTCGTTTTGTCAAGATTTGCTTGTAGATGAAAGTTAGCCTATAGAAAAGTGAAGAAGTAAAGTAAGAAAAGAAGATAGAATTTCAGTTTTAAAAGTATGCTTTGAGAAGTAATAAGTATTTTGAAAAGTGAAGAAGTAAAGTAAGAAAAGAATATCTAATGATAAGTTTTCGTAGCAAGCACTAAAATATGATTTAGAATATCCAAAATGTTAGTAATAATATAATAATCACGAATCTTTATTCGTTTTGTCAAGATTTGCTTGTAGATGAAAGTTAGCCTATAGAAAAGTGAAGAAGTAAAGTAAGAAAAGAAGATAGAATTACAGTTTTAAGGAGTATGCTTTGAGAAGTAATAAGTATTTTGAAAAGTGAAGAAGTAAAGTAAGAAAAGAATATCTAATGATAAGTTTTCGTAGCAAGCACTAAAATATGATTTAGAATATCCAAAATGTTAGTAATAATATAATAATCACGAATCTTTATTCGTTTTGTCAAGATTTGCTTGTAGATGAAAGTTAGCCTATAGAAAAGTGAAGAAGTAAAGTAAGAAAAGAAGATAGAATTTCAGTTTTAAGGAGTATGCTTTGAGAAGTAATAAGTATTTAGAAAAGTGAAGAAGTAAAGTAAGAAAAGAATATCTAATGATAAGTTTTCGTAGCAAGCACTAAAATATGATTTAGAATATCCAAAATGTTAGTAATAATATAATAATCACGAATCTTTATTCGTTTTGTCAAGATTTGCTTGTAGATGAAAGTTAGCCTATAGAAAAGTGAAGTTGTAAAGTAAGAAAAGAAGATAGAATTTCAGTTTTAAGGAGTATGCTTTGAGAAGTAATAAGTATTTTGAAAAGTGAAGAAGTAAAGTAAGAAAAGAATATCTAATGATAAGTTTTCGTAGCAAGCACTAAAATATGATTTAGAATATCCAAAATGTTAGTAATAATATAATAATCACGAATCTTTATTCGTTTTGTCAAGATTTGCTTGTAGATGAAAGTTAGCCTATAGAAAAGTGAAGAAGTAAAGTAAGAAAAGAAGATAGAATTACAGTTTTAAGGAGTATGCTTTGAGAAGTAATAAGTATTTTGAAAAGTGAAGAAGTAAAGTAAGAAAAGAATATCTAATGATAAGTTTTCGTAGCAAGCACTAAAATATGATTTAGAATATCCAAAATGTTAGTAATAATATAATAATCACGAATCTTTATTCGTTTTGTCAAGATTTGCTTGTAGATGAAAGTTAGCCTATAGAAAAGTGAAGAAGTAAAGTAAGAAAAGAAGATAGAATTACAGTTTTAAGGAGTATGCTTTGAGAAGTAATAAGTATTTTGAAAAGTGAAGAAGTAAAGTAAGAAAAGAATATCTAATGATAAGTTTTCGTAGCAAGCACTAAAATATGATTTAGAATATCCAAAATGTTAGTAATAATATAATAATCACGAATCTTTATTCGTTTTGTCAAGATTTGCTTGTAGATGAAAGTTAGCCTATAGAAAAGTGAAGAAGTAAAGTAAGAAAAGAAGATAGAATTTCAGTTTTAAAAGTATGCTTTGAGAAGTAATAAGTATTTTGAAAAGTGAAGAAGTAAAGTAAGAAAAGAATATCTAATGATAAGTTTTCGTAGCAAGCACTAAAATATGATTTAGAATATCCAAAATGTTAGTAATAATATAATAATCACGAATCTTTATTCGTTTTGTCAAGATTTGCTTGTAGATGAAAGTTAGCCTATAGAAAAGTGAAGAAGTAAAGTAAGAAAAGAAGATAGAATTACAGTTTTAAGGAGTATGCTTTGAGAAGTAATAAGTATTTTGAAAAGTGAAGAAGTAAAGTAAGAAAAGAATATCTAATGATAAGTTTTCGTAGCAAGCACTAAAATATGATTTAGAATATCCAAAATGTTAGTAATAATATAATAATCACGAATCTTTATTCGTTTTGTCAAGATTTGCTTGTAGATGAAAGTTAGCCTATAGAAAAGTGAAGAAGTAAAGTAAGAAAAGAAGATAGAATTTCAGTTTTAAGGAGTATGCTTTGAGAAGTAATAAGTATTTAGAAAAGTGAAGAAGTAAAGTAAGAAAAGAATATCTAATGATAAGTTTTCGTAGCAAGCACTAAAATATGATTTAGAATATCCAAAATGTTAGTAATAATATAATAATCACGAATCTTTATTCGTTTTGTCAAGATTTGCTTGTAGATGAAAGTTAGCCTATAGAAAAGTGAAGAAGTAAAGTAAGAAAAGAAGATAGAATTTCAGTTTTAAGGAGTATGCTTTGAGAAGTAATAAGTATTTAGAAAAGTGAAGAAGTAAAGTAAGAAAAGAATATCTAATGATAAGTTTTCGTAGCAAGCACTAAAATATGATTTAGAATATCCAAAATGTTAGTAATAATATAATAATCACGAATCTTTATTCGTTTTGTCAAGATTTGCTTGTAGATGAAAGTTAGCCTATAGAAAAGTGAAGAAGTAAAGTAAGAAAAGAAGATAGAATTTCAGTTTTAAGGAGTATGCTTTGAGAAGTAATAAGTATTTAGAAAAGTGAAGAAGTAAAGTAAGAAAAGAATATCTAATGATAAGTTTTCGTAGCAAGCACTAAAATATGATTTAGAATATCCAAAATGTTAGTAATAATATAATAATCACGAATCTTTATTCGTTTTGTCAAGATTTGCTTGTAGATGAAAGTTAGCCTATAGAAAAGTGAAGTTGTAAAGTAAGAAAAGAAGATAGAATTTCAGTTTTAAGGAGTATGCTTTGAGAAGTAATAAGTATTTAGAAAAGTGAAGAAGTAAAGTAAGAAAAGAATATCTAATGATAAGTTTTCGTAGCAAGCACTAAAATATGATTTAGAATATCCAAAATGTTAGTAATAATATAATAATCACGAATCTTTATTCGTTTTGTCAAGATTTGCTTGTAGATGAAAGTTAGCCTATAGAAAAGTGAAGAAGTAAAGTAAGAAAAGAAGATAGAATTACAGTTTTAAGGAGTATGCTTTGAGAAGTAATAAGTATTTTGAAAAGTGAAGAAGTAAAGTAAGAAAAGAATATCTAATGATAAGTTTTCGTAGCAAGCACTAAAATATGATTTAGAATATCCAAAATGTTAGTAATAATATAATAATCACGAATCTTTATTCGTTTTGTCAAGATTTGCTTGTAGATGAAAGTTAGCCTATAGAAAAGTGAAGAAGTAAAGTAAGAAAAGAAGATAGAATTTCAGTTTTAAAAGTATGCTTTGAGAAGTAATAAGTATTTTGAAAAGTGAAGAAGTAAAGTAAGAAAAGAATATCTAATGATAAGTTTTCGTAGCAAGCACTAAAATATGATTTAGAATATCCAAAATGTTAGTAATAATATAATAATCACGAATCTTTATTCGTTTTGTCAAGATTTGCTTGTAGATGAAAGTTAGCCTATAGAAAAGTGAAGAAGTAAAGTAAGAAAAGAAGATAGAATTACAGTTTTAAGGAGTATGCTTTGAGAAGTAATAAGTATTTTGAAAAGTGAAGAAGTAAAGTAAGAAAAGAATATCTAATGATAAGTTTTCGTAGCAAGCACTAAAATATGATTTAGAATATCCAAAATGTTAGTAATAATATAATAATCACGAATCTTTATTCGTTTTGTCAAGATTTGCTTGTAGATGAAAGTTAGCCTATAGAAAAGTGAAGAAGTAAAGTAAGAAAAGAAGATAGAATTTCAGTTTTAAGGAGTATGCTTTGAGAAGTAATAAGTATTTAGAAAAGTGAAGAAGTAAAGTAAGAAAAGAATATCTAATGATAAGTTTTCGTAGCAAGCACTAAAATATGATTTAGAATATCCAAAATGTTAGTAATAATATAATAATCACGAATCTTTATTCGTTTTGTCAAGATTTGCTTGTAGATGAAAGTTAGCCTATAGAAAAGTGAAGAAGTAAAGTAAGAAAAGAAGATAGAATTTCAGTTTTAAGGAGTATGCTTTGAGAAGTAATAAGTATTTAGAAAAGTGAAGAAGTAAAGTAAGAAAAGAATATCTAATGATAAGTTTTCGTAGCAAGCACTAAAATATGATTTAGAATATCCAAAATGTTAGTAATAATATAATAATCACGAATCTTTATTCGTTTTGTCAAGATTTGCTTGTAGATGAAAGTTAGCCTATAGAAAAGTGAAGTTGTAAAGTAAGAAAAGAAGATAGAATTTCAGTTTTAAGGAGTATGCTTTGAGAAGTAATAAGTATTTAGAAAAGTGAAGAAGTAAAGTAAGAAAAGAATATCTAATGATAAGTTTTCGTAGCAAGCACTAAAATATGATTTAGAATATCCAAAATGTTAGTAATAATATAATAATCACGAATCTTTATTCGTTTTGTCAAGATTTGCTTGTAGATGAAAGTTAGCCTATAGAAAAGTGAAGAAGTAAAGTAAGAAAAGAAGATAGAATTACAGTTTTAAGGAGTATGCTTTGAGAAGTAATAAGTATTTTGAAAAGTGAAGAAGTAAAGTAAGAAAAGAATATCTAATGATAAGTTTTCGTAGCAAGCACTAAAATATGATTTAGAATATCCAAAATGTTAGTAATAATATAATAATCACGAATCTTTATTCGTTTTGTCAAGATTTGCTTGTAGATGAAAGTTAGCCTATAGAAAAGTGAAGAAGTAAAGTAAGAAAAGAAGATAGAATTACAGTTTTAAGGAGTATGCTTTGAGAAGTAATAAGTATTTTGAAAAGTGAAGAAGTAAAGTAAGAAAAGAATATCTAATGATAAGTTTTCGTAGCAAGCACTAAAATATGATTTAGAATATCCAAAATGTTAGTAATAATATAATAATCACGAATCTTTATTCGTTTTGTCAAGATTTGCTTGTAGATAAGTAATAATAATCACGAATCTTTATTCGTTTTGTCAAGATTTGCTTGTAGATGAAAGTTAGCCTATAGAAAAGTGAAGAAGTAAAAGTAAGAAAAGAAGATAGAATTTCAGTTTTAAGGAGTATGCTTTGAGAAGTAATAAGTATTTAGAAAAGTGAAGAAGTAAAGTAAGAAAAGAATATCTAATGATAAGTTTTCGTAGCAAGCACTAAAATATGATTTAGAATATCCAAAATGTTAGTAATAATATAATAATCACGAATCTTTATTCGTTTTGTCAAGATTTGCTTGTAGATGAAAGTTAGCCTATAGAAAAGTGAAGTTGTAAAGTAAGAAAAGAAGATAGAATTTCAGTTTTAAGGAGTATGCTTTGAGAAGTAATAAGTATTTAGAAAAGTGAAGAAGTAAAGTAAGAAAAGAATATCTAATGATAAGTTTTCGTAGCAAGCACTAAAATATGATTTAGAATATCCAAAATGTTAGTAATAATATAATAATCACGAATCTTTATTCGTTTTGTCAAGATTTGCTTGTAGATGAAAGTTAGCCTATAGAAAAGTGAAGAAGTAAAGTAAGAAAAGAAGATAGAATTACAGTTTTAAGGAGTATGCTTTGAGAAGTAATAAGTATTTTGAAAAGTGAAGAAGTAAAGTAGAAAAGAATATCTAATGATAAGTTTTCGTAGCAAGCACTAAAATATGATTTAGAATATCCAAAATGTTAGTAATAATATAATAATCACGAATCTTTATTCGTTTTGTCAAGATTTGCTTGTAGATGAAAGTTAGCCTATAGAAAAGTGAAGAAGTAAAGTAAGAAAAGAAGATAGAATTTCAGTTTTAAAAGTATGCTTTGAGAAGTAATAAGTATTTTGAAAAGTGAAGAAGTAAAGTAAGAAAAGAATATCTAATGATAAGTTTTCGTAGCAAGCACTAAAATATGATTTAGAATATCCAAAATGTTAGTAATAATATAATAATCACGAATCTTTATTCGTTTTGTCAAGATTTGCTTGTAGATGAAAGTTAGCCTATAGAAAAGTGAAGAAGTAAAGTAAGAAAAGAAGATAGAATTACAGTTTTAAGGAGTATGCTTTGAGAAGTAATAAGTATTTTGAAAAGTGAAGAAGTAAAGTAAGAAAAGAATATCTAATGATAAGTTTTCGTAGCAAGCACTAAAATATGATTTAGAATATCCAAAATGTTAGTAAATAATATAATAATCACGAATCTTTATTCGTTTTGTCAAGATTTGCTTGTAGATGAAAGTTAGCCTATAGAAAAGTGAAGAAGTAAAGTAAGAAAAGAAGATAGAATTTCAGTTTTAAGGAGTATGCTTTGAGAAGTAATAAGTATTTAGAAAAGTGAAGAAGTAAAGTAAGAAAAGAATATCTAATGATAAGTTTTCGTAGCAAGCACTAAAATATGATTTAGAATATCCAAAATGTTAGTAATAATATAATAATCACGAATCTTTATTCGTTTTGTCAAGATTTGCTTGTAGATGAAAGTTAGCCTATAGAAAAGTGAAGAAGTAAAGTAAGAAAAGAAGATAGAATTTCAGTTTTAAGGAGTATGCTTTGAGAAGTAATAAGTATTTAGAAAAGTGAAGAAGTAAAGTAAGAAAAGAATATCTAATGATAAGTTTTCGTAGCAAGCACTAAAATATGATTTAGAATATCCAAAATGTTAGTAATAATATAATAATCACGAATCTTTATTCGTTTTGTCAAGATTTGCTTGTAGATGAAAGTTAGCCTATAGAAAAGTGAAGTTGTAAAGTAAGAAAAGAAGATAGAATTTCAGTTTTAAGGAGTATGCTTTGAGAAGTAATAAGTATTTAGAAAAGTGAAGAAGTAAAGTAAGAAAAGAATATCTAATGATAAGTTTTCGTAGCAAGCACTAAAATATGATTTAGAATATCCAAAATGTTAGTAATAATATAATAATCACGAATCTTTATTCGTTTTGTCAAGATTTGCTTGTAGATGAAAGTTAGCCTATAGAAAAGTGAAGAAGTAAAGTAAGAAAAGAAGATAGAATTACAGTTTTAAGGAGTATGCTTTGAGAAGTAATAAGTATTTTGAAAAGTGAAGAAGTAAAGTAAGAAAAGAATATCTAATGATAAGTTTTCGTAGCAAGCACTAAAATATGATTTAGAATATCCAAAATGTTAGTAATAATATAATAATCACGAATCTTTATTCGTTTTGTCAAGATTTGCTTGTAGATGAAAGTTAGCCTATAGAAAAGTGAAGAAGTAAAGTAAGAAAAGAAGATAGAATTACAGTTTTAAGGAGTATGCTTTGAGAAGTAATAAGTATTTTGAAAAGTGAAGAAGTAAAGTAAGAAAAGAATATCTAATGATAAGTTTTCGTAGCAAGCACTAAAATATGATTTAGAATATCCAAAATGTTAGTAATAATATAATAATCACGAATCTTTATTCGTTTTGTCAAGATTTGCTTGTAGATGAAAGTTAGCCTATAGAAAAGTGAAGAAGTAAAGTAAGAAAAGAAGATAGAATTTCAGTTTTAAAAGTATGCTTTGAGAAGTAATAAGTATTTTGAAAAGTGAAGAAGTAAAGTAAGAAAAGAATATCTAATGATAAGTTTTCGTAGCAAGCACTAAAATATGATTTAGAATATCCAAAATGTTAGTAATAATATAATAATCACGAATCTTTATTCGTTTTGTCAAGATTTGCTTGTAGATGAAAGTTAGCCTATAGAAAAGTGAAGAAGTAAAGTAAGAAAAGAAGATAGAATTTCAGTTTTAAGGAGTATGCTTTGAGAAGTAATAAGTATTTAGAAAAGTGAAGAAGTAAAGTAAGAAAAGAATATCTAATGATAAGTTTTCGTAGCAAGCACTAAAATATGATTTAGAATATCCAAAATGTTAGTAATAATATAATAATCACGAATCTTTATTCGTTTTGTCAAGATTTGCTTGTAGATGAAAGTTAGCCTATAGAAAAGTGAAGTTGTAAAGTAAGAAAAGAAGATAGAATTTCAGTTTTAAGGAGTATGCTTTGAGAAGTAATAAGTATTTTGAAAAGTGAAGAAGTAAAGTAAGAAAAGAATATCTAATGATAAGTTTTCGTAGCAAGCACTAAAATATGATTTAGAATATCCAAAATGTTAGTAATAATATAATAATCACGAATCTTTATTCGTTTTGTCAAGATTTGCTTGTAGATGAAAGTTAGCCTATAGAAAAGTGAAGAAGTAAAGTAAGAAAAGAAGATAGAATTTCAGTTTTAAAAGTATGCTTTGAGAAGTAATAAGTATTTTGAAAAGTGAAGAAGTAAAGTAAGAAAAGAATATCTAATGATAAGTTTTCGTAGCAAGCACTAAAATATGATTTAGAATATCCAAAATGTTAGTAATAATATAATAATCACGAATCTTTATTCGTTTTGTCAAGATTTGCTTGTAGATGAAAGTTAGCCTATAGAAAAGTGAAGAAGTAAAGTAAGAAAAGAAGATAGAATTACAGTTTTAAGGAGTATGCTTTGAGAAGTAATAAGTATTTTGAAAAGTGAAGAAGTAAAGTAAGAAAAGAATATCTAATGATAAGTTTTCGTAGCAAGCACTAAAATATGATTTAGAATATCCAAAATGTTAGTAATAATATAATAATCACGAATCTTTATTCGTTTTGTCAAGATTTGCTTGTAGATGAAAGTTAGCCTATAGAAAAGTGAAGAAGTAAAGTAAGAAAAGAAGATAGAATTTCAGTTTTAAGGAGTATGCTTTGAGAAGTAATAAGTATTTAGAAAAGTGAAGAAGTAAAGTAAGAAAAGAATATCTAATGATAAGTTTTAGTAGCAAGCACTAAAATATAAGTTAGAATATCCAAAATGTTAGTAATTATATAATAATTACGAATCTGTATTCGGTTTGTCAAGATATGCTTGTAGATGAAAGTTAGCCTATAGAAAAGTGAAGAAGTAAAGTAAGAAAAGAAGATAGAATTACAGTTTTAAGGAGTATGCTTTTGAGAAGTAATAAGTATTTGAAAAGTGAAGAAGTAAAGTAAGAAAAGAATATCTAATGATAAGTTTTCGTAGCAAGCACTAAAATATGATTTAGAATATCCAAAATGTTAGTAATAATATAATAATCACGAATCTTTATTCGTTTTGTCAAGATTTGCTTGTAGATGAAAGTTAGCCTATAGAAAAGTGAAGAAGTAAAGTAAGAAAAGAAGATAGAATTACAGTTTTAAGGAGTATGCTTTGAGAAGTAATAAGTATTTTGAAAAGTGAAGAAGTAAAGTAAGAAAAGAATATCTAATGATAAGTTTTTCGTAGCAAGCACTAAAATATGATTTAGAATATCCAAAATGTTAGTAATAATATAATAATCACGAATCTTTATTCGTTTTGTCAAGATTTGCTTGTAGATGAAAGTTAGCCTATAGAAAAGTGAAGAAGTAAAGTAAGAAAAGAAGATAGAATTTCAGTTTTAAAAGTATGCTTTGAGAAGTAATAAGTATTTTGAAAAGTGAAGAAGTAAAGTAAGAAAAGAATATCTAATGATAAGTTTTCGTAGCAAGCACTAAAATATGATTTAGAATATCCAAAATGTTAGTAATAATATAATAATCACGAATCTTTATTCGTTTTGTCAAGATTTGCTTGTAGATGAAAGTTAGCCTATAGAAAAGTGAAGAAGTAAAGTAAGAAAAGAAGATAGAATTTCAGTTTTAAGGAGTATGCTTTGAGAAGTAATAAGTATTTAGAAAAGTGAAGAAGTAAAGTAAGAAAAGAATATCTAATGATAAGTTTTCGTAGCAAGCACTAAAATATGATTTAGAATATCCAAAATGTTAGTAATAATATAATAATCACGAATCTTTATTCGTTTTGTCAAGATTTGCTTGTAGATGAAAGTTAGCCTATAGAAAAGTGAAGTTGTAAAGTAAGAAAAGAAGATAGAATTTCAGTTTTAAGGAGTATGCTTTGAGAAGTAATAAGTATTTTGAAAAGTGAAGAAGTAAAGTAAGAAAAGAATATCTAATGATAAGTTTTCGTAGCAAGCACTAAAATATGATTTAGAATATCCAAAATGTTAGTAATAATATAATAATCACGAATCTTTATTCGTTTTGTCAAGATTTGCTTGTAGATGAAAGTTAGCCTATAGAAAAGTGAAGAAGTAAAGTAAGAAAAGAAGATAGAATTTCAGTTTTAAAAGTATGCTTTGAGAAGTAATAAGTATTTTGAAAAGTGAAGAAGTAAAGTAAGAAAAGAATATCTAATGATAAGTTTTCGTAGCAAGCACTAAAATATGATTTAGAATATCCAAAATGTTAGTAATAATATAATAATCACGAATCTTTATTCGTTTTGTCAAGATTTGCTTGTAGATGAAAGTTAGCCTATAGAAAAGTGAAGAAGTAAAGTAAGAAAAGAAGATAGAATTACAGTTTTAAGGAGTATGCTTTGAGAAGTAATAAGTATTTTGAAAAGTGAAGAAGTAAAGTAAGAAAAGAATATCTAATGATAAGTTTTCGTAGCAAGCACTAAAATATGATTTAGAATATCCAAAATGTTAGTAATAATATAATAATCACGAATCTTTATTCGTTTTGTCAAGATTTGCTTGTAGATGAAAGTTAGCCTATAGAAAAGTGAAGAAGTAAAGTAAGAAAAGAAGATAGAATTTCAGTTTAAGGAGTATGCTTTGAGAAGTAATAAGTATTTTGAAAAGTGAAGAAGTAAAGTAAGAAAAGAATATCTAATGATAAGTTTTCGTAGCAAGCACTAAAATATGATTTAGAATATCCAAAATGTTAGTAATAATATAATAATCACGAATCTTTATTCGTTTTGTCAAGATTTGCTTGTAGATGAAAGTTAGCCTATAGAAAAGTGAAGAAGTAAAGTAAGAAAAGAAGATAGAATTACAGTTTTAAGGAGTATGCTTTGAGAAGTAATAAGTATTTTGAAAAGTGAAGAAGTAAAGTAAGAAAAGAATATCTAATGATAAGTTTTCGTAGCAAGCACTAAAATATGATTTAGAATATCCAAAATGTTAGTAATAATATAATAATCACGAATCTTTATTCGTTTTGTCAAGATTTGCTTGTAGATGAAAGTTAGCCTATAGAAAAGTGAAGAAGTAAAGTAAGAAAAGAAGATAGAATTTCAGTTTTAAGGAGTATGCTTTGAGAAGTAATAAGTATTTAGAAAAGTGAAGAAGTAAAGTAAGAAAAGAATATCTAATGATAAGTTTTCGTAGCAAGCACTAAAATATGATTTAGAATATCCAAAATGTTAGTAATAATATAATAATCACGAATCTTTATTCGTTTTGTCAAGATTTGCTTGTAGATGAAAGTTAGCCTATAGAAAAGTGAAGAAGTAAAGTAAGAAAAGAAGATAGAATTACAGTTTTAAGGAGTATGCTTTGAGAAGTAATAAGTATTTTGAAAAGTGAAGAAGTAAAGTAAGAAAAGAATATCTAATGATAAGTTTTCGTAGCAAGCACTAAAATATGATTTAGAATATCCAAAATGTTAGTAATAATATAATAATCACGAATCTTTATTCGTTTTGTCAAGATTTGCTTGTAGATGAAAGTTAGCCTATAGAAAAGTGAAGAAGTAAAGTAAGAAAAGAAGATAGAATTTCAGTTTTAAGGAGTATGCTTTGAGAAGTAATAAGTATTTAGAAAAGTGAAGAAGTAAAGTAAGAAAAGAATATCTAATGATAAGTTTTCGTAGCAAGCACTAAAATATGATTTAGAATATCCAAAATGTTAGTAATAATATAATAATCACGAATCTTTATTCGTTTTGTCAAGATTTGCTTGTAGATGAAAGTTAGCCTATAGAAAAGTGAAGAAGTAAAGTAAGAAAAGAAGATAGAATTACAGTTTTAAGGAGTATGCTTTGAGAAGTAATAAGTATTTTGAAAAGTGAAGAAGTAAAGTAAGAAAAGAATATCTAATGATAAGTTTTCGTAGCAAGCACTAAAATATGATTTAGAATATCCAAAATGTTAGTAATAATATAATAATCACGAATCTTTATTCGTTTTGTCAAGATTTGCTTGTAGATGAAAGTTAGCCTATAGAAAAGTGAAGAAGTAAAGTAAGAAAAGAAGATAGAATTTCAGTTTTAAGGAGTATGCTTTGAGAAGTAATAAGTATTTTGAAAAGTGAAGAAGTAAAGTAAGAAAAGAATATCTAATGATAAGTTTTCGTAGCAAGCACTAAAATATGATTTAGAATATCCAAAATGTTAGTAATAATATAATAATCACGAATCTTTATTCGTTTTGTCAAGATTTGCTTGTAGATGAAAGTTAGCCTATAGAAAAGTGAAGAAGTAAAGTAAGAAAAGAAGATAGAATTTCAGTTTTAAGGAGTATGCTTTGAGAAGTAATAAGTATTTAGAAAAGTGAAGAAGTAAAGTAAGAAAAGAATATCTAATGATAAGTTTTCGTAGCAAGCACTAAAATATGATTTAGAATATCCAAAATGTTAGTAATAATATAATAATCACGAATCTTTATTCGTTTTGTCAAGATTTGCTTGTAGATGAAAGTTAGCCTATAGAAAAGTGAAGTTGTAAAGTAAGAAAAGAAGATAGAATTTCAGTTTTAAGGAGTATGCTTTGAGAAGTAATAAGTATTTTGAAAAGTGAAGAAGTAAAGTAAGAAAAGAATATCTAATGATAAGTTTCGTAGCAAGCACTAAAATATGATTTAGAATATCCAAAATGTTAGTAATAATATAATAATCACGAATCTTTATTCGTTTTGTCAAGATTTGCTTGTAGATGAAAGTTAGCCTATAGAAAAGTGAAGAAGTAAAGTAAGAAAAGAAGATAGAATTACAGTTTTAAGGAGTATGCTTTGAGAAGTAATAAGTATTTTGAAAAGTGAAGAAGTAAAGTAAGAAAAGAATATCTAATGATAAGTTTTCGTAGCAAGCACTAAAATATGATTTAGAATATCCAAAATGTTAGTAATAATATAATAATCACGAATCTTTATTCGTTTTGTCAAGATTTGCTTGTAGATGAAAGTTAGCCTATAGAAAAGTGAAGAAGTAAAGTAAGAAAAGAAGATAGAATTTCAGTTTTAAGGAGTATGCTTTGAGAAGTAATAAGTATTTGAAAAGTGAAGAAGTAAAGTAAGAAAAGAATATCTAATGATAAGTTTTCGTAGCAAGCACTAAAATATGATTTAGAATATCCAAAATGTTAGTAATAATATAATAATCACGAATCTTTATTCGTTTTGTCAAGATTTGCTTGTAGATGAAAGTTAGCCTATAGAAAAGTGAAGAAGTAAAGTAAGAAAAGAAGATAGAATTTCAGTTTTAAGGAGTATGCTTTGAGAAGTAATAAGTATTTAGAAAAGTGAAGAAGTAAAGTAAGAAAAGAATATCTAATGATAAGTTTTCGTAGCAAGCACTAAAATATGATTTAGAATATCCAAAATGTTAGTAATAATATAATAATCACGAATCTTTATTCGTTTTGTCAAGATTTGCTTGTAGATGAAAGTTAGCCTATAGAAAAGTGAAGTTGTAAAGTAAGAAAAGAAGATAGAATTTCAGTTTTAAGGAGTATGCTTTGAGAAGTAATAAGTATTTTGAAAAGTGAAGAAGTAAAGTAAGAAAAGAATATCTAATGATAAGTTTTCGTAGCAAGCACTAAAATATGATTTAGAATATCCAAAATGTTAGTAATAATATAATAATCACGAATCTTTATTCGTTTTGTCAAGATTTGCTTGTAGATGAAAGTTAGCCTATAGAAAAGTGAAGAAGTAAAGTAAGAAAAGAAGATAGAATTACAGTTTTAAGGAGTATGCTTTGAGAAGTAATAAGTATTTTGAAAAGTGAAGAAGTAAAGTAAGAAAAGAATATCTAATGATAAGTTTTCGTAGCAAGCACTAAAATATGATTTAGAATATCCAAAATGTTAGTAATAATATAATAATCACGAATCTTTATTCGTTTTGTCAAGATTTGCTTGTAGATGAAAGTTAGCCTATAGAAAAGTGAAGAAGTAAAGTAAGAAAAGAAGATAGAATTTCAGTTTTAAGGAGTATGCTTTGAGAAGTAATAAGTATTTAGAAAAGTGAAGAAGTAAAGTAAGAAAAGAATATCTAATGATAAGTTTTTCGTAGCAAGCACTAAAATATGATTTAGAATATCCAAAATGTTAGTAATAATATAATAATCACGAATCTTTATTCGTTTTGTCAAGATTTGCTTGTAGATGAAAGTTAGCCTATAGAAAAGTGAAGAAGTAAAGTAAGAAAAGAAGATAGAATTTCAGTTTTAAGGAGTATGCTTTGAGAAGTAATAAGTATTTAGAAAAGTGAAGAAGTAAAGTAAGAAAAGAATATCTAATGATAAGTTTTCGTAGCAAGCACTAAAATATGATTTAGAATATCCAAAATGTTAGTAATAATATAATAATCACGAATCTTTATTCGTTTTGTCAAGATTTGCTTGTAGATGAAAGTTAGCCTATAGAAAAGTGAAGTTGTAAAGTAAGAAAAGAAGATAGAATTTCAGTTTTAAGGAGTATGCTTTGAGAAGTAATAAGTATTTTGAAAAGTGAAGAAGTAAAGTAAGAAAAGAATATCTAATGATAAGTTTTCGTAGCAAGCACTAAAATATGATTTAGAATATCCAAAATGTTAGTAATAATATAATAATCACGAATCTTTATTCGTTTTGTCAAGATTTGCTTGTAGATGAAAGTTAGCCTATAGAAAAGTGAAGAAGTAAAGTAAGAAAAGAAGATAGAATTACAGTTTTAAGGAGTATGCTTTGAGAAGTAATAAGTATTTTGAAAAGTGAAGAAGTAAAGTAAGAAAAGAATATCTAATGATAAGTTTTCGTAGCAAGCACTAAAATATGATTTAGAATATCCAAAATGTTAGTAATAATATAATAATCACGAATCTTTATTCGTTTTGTCAAGATTTGCTTGTAGATGAAAGTTAGCCTATAGAAAAGTGAAGAAGTAAAGTAAGAAAAGAAGATAGAATTACAGTTTTAAGGAGTATGCTTTGAGAAGTAATAAGTATTTTGAAAAAGTGAAGAAGTAAAGTAAGAAAAGAATATCTAATGATAAGTTTTCGTAGCAAGCACTAAAATATGATTTAGAATATCCAAAATGTTAGTAATAATATAATAATCACGAATCTTTATTCGTTTTGTCAAGATTTGCTTGTAGATGAAAGTTAGCCTATAGAAAAGTGAAGAAGTAAAGTAAGAAAAGAAGATAGAATTTCAGTTTAAAAAGTATGCTTTGAGAAGTAATAAGTATTTTGAAAAGTGAAGAAGTAAAGTAAGAAAAGAATATCTAATGATAAGTTTTCGTAGCAAGCACTAAAAAATGTTAGTAATAATATAATAATCACGAATCTTTATTCGTTTTGTCAAGATTTGCTTGTAGATGAAAGTTAGCCTATAGAAAAGTGAAGAAGTAAAGTAAGAAAAGAAGATAGAATTACAGTTTTAAGGAGTATGCTTTGAGAAGTAATAAGTATTTTGAAAAGTGAAGAAGTAAAGTAAGAAAAGAATATCTAATGATAAGTTTTCGTAGCAAGCACTAAAATATGATTTAGAATATCCAAAATGTTAGTAATAATATAATAATCACGAATCTTTATTCGTTTTGTCAAGATTTGCTTGTAGATGAAAGTTAGCCTATAGAAAAGTGAAGAAGTAAAGTAAGAAAAGAAGATAGAATTTCAGTTTTAAGGAGTATGCTTTGAGAAGTAATAAGTATTTAGAAAAGTGAAGAAGTAAAGTAAGAAAAGAATATCTAATGATAAGTTTTCGTAGCAAGCACTAAAATATGATTTAGAATATCCAAAATGTTAGTAATAATATAATAATCACGAATCTTTATTCGTTTTGTCAAGATTTGCTTGTAGATGAAAGTTAGCCTATAGAAAAGTGAAGTTGTAAAGTAAGAAAAGAAGATAGAATTTCAGTTTTAAGGAGTATGCTTTGAGAAGTAATAAGTATTTTGAAAAGTGAAGAAGTAAAGTAAGAAAAGAATATCTAATGATAAGTTTTCGTAGCAAGCACTAAAATATGATTTAGAATATCCAAAATGTTAGTAATAATATAATAATCACGAATCTTTATTCGTTTTGTCAAGATTTGCTTGTAGATGAAAGTTAGCCTATAGAAAAGTGAAGAAGTAAAGTAAGAAAAGAAGATAGAATTACAGTTTTAAGGAGTATGCTTTGAGAAGTAATAAGTATTTTGAAAAGTGAAGAAGTAAAGTAAGAAAAGAATATCTAATGATAAGTTTTCGTAGCAAGCACTAAAATATGATTTAGAATATCCAAAATGTTAGTAATAATATAATAATCACGAATCTTTATTCGTTTTGTCAAGATTTGCTTGTAGATGAAAGTTAGCCTATAGAAAAGTGAAGAAGTAAAGTAAGAAAAGAAGATAGAATTTCAGTTTTAAGGAGTATGCTTTGAGAAGTAATAAGTATTTAGAAAAGTGAAGAAGTAAAGTAAGAAAAGAAGATAGAATTTCAGTTTTAAGGAGTATGCTTTGAGAAGTAATAAGTATTTAGAAAAGTGAAGAAGTAAAGTAAGAAAAGAATATCTAATGATAAGTTTTAGTAGCAAGCACTAAAATATAAGTTAGAATATCCAAAATGTTAGTAATTATATAATAATTACGAATCTGTATTCGGTTTGTCAAGATATGCTTGTAGATGAAAGTTAGCCTATAGAAAAGTGAAGAAGTAAAGTAAGAAAAGAAGATAGAATTTCAGTTTTAAGGAGTATGCTTTGAGAAGTAATAAGTATTTAGAAAAGTGAAGAAGTAAAGTAAGAAAAGAATATCTAATGATAAGTTTTAGTAGCAAGCACTAAAATATAAGTTAGAATATCCAAAATGTTAGTAATTATATAATAATTACGAATCTGTATTCGGTTTGTCAAGATATGCTTGTAGATGAAAGTTAGCCTATAGAAAAGTGAAGAAGTAAAGTAAGAAAAGAATATCTAATGATAAGTTTTCGTAGCAAGCACTAAAATATAAGTTAGAATATCCAAAATGTTAGTAATTATATAATAATTACGAATCTGTATTCGGTTTGTCAAGATATGCTTGTAGATGAAAGTTAGCCTATAGAAAAGTGAAGAAGTAAAGTAAGAAAAGAATATCTAATGATAAGTATTCGTAGCAAGCACTAAAATATAAGTTAGAATATCCAAAATGTTAGTAATAATATAATAATTACGAATCTGTATTCGGTTTGTCAAGATATGCTTGTAGATGAAAGTTAGCCTATAGAAAAGTGAAGAAGTAAAGTAAGAAAAGAATATCTAATGATAAGTATTCGTAGCAAGCACTAAAATATAAGTTAGAATATCCAAAATGTTAGTAATAATGTAATAATTACGAATCTGTATTCGGTTTGTCAAGATATGCTTGTAGATGAAAGTTAGCCTATAGAAAAGTGAAGAAGTAAAGTAAGAAAAGAATATCTAATGATAAGTATTCGTAGCAAGCACTAAAATATAAGTTAGAATATCCAAAATGTTAGTAATAATATAATAATTACGAATCTGTATTCGGTTTGTCAAGATATGCTTGTAGATGAAAGTTAGCCTATAGAAAAGTGAAGAAGTAAAGTAAGAAAAGAATATCTAATGATAAGTATTCGTAGCAAGCACTAAAATATAAGTTAGAATATCCAAAATGTTAGTAATAATATAATAATTACGAATCTGTATTCGGTTTGTCAAGATATGCTTGTAGATGAAAGTTAGCCTATAGAAAAGTGAAGAAGTAAAGTAAGAAAAGAATATCTAATGATAAGTATTCGTAGCAAGCACTAAAATATAAGTTAGAATATCCAAAATGTTAGTACATAATGTACTAACATTTTGGATATTCTAACTTATATTTTAGTGCTTGCTACGAATACTTATCATTAGATATTCTTTTCTTACTTTACTTCTTCACTTTTCTATAGGCTAACTTTCATCTACAAGCATATCTTGACAAACCGAATACAGATTCGTAATTATTATATTATTACTAACATTTTGGATATTCTAACTTATATTTTAGTGCTTGCTACGAATACTTATCATTAGATATTCTTTTCTTACTTTACTTCTTCACTTTTCTATAGGCTAACTTTCATCTACAAGCATATCTTGACAAACCGAATACAGATTCGTAATTATTATATTATTACTAACATTTTGGATATTCTAACTTATATTTTAGTGCTTGCTACGAATACTTATCATTAGATATTCTTTTCTTACTTTACTTCTTCACTTTTCTATAGGCTAACTTTCATCTACAAGCATATCTTGACAAACCGAATACAGATTCGTAATTATTACATTATTACTAACATTTTGGATATTCTAACTTATATTTTAGTGCTTGCTACGAATACTTATCATTAGATATTCTTTTCTTACTTTACTTCTTCACTTTTCTATAGGCTAACTTTCATCTACAAGCATATCTTGACAAACCGAATACAGATTCGTAATTATTATATTATTACTAACATTTTGGATATTCTAACTTATATTTTAGTGCTTGCTACGAATACTTATCATTAGATATTCTTTTCTTACTTTACTTCTTCACTTTTCTATAGGCTAACTTTCATCTACAAGCATATCTTGACAAACCGAATACAGATTCGTAATTATTATATAATTACTAACATTTTGGATATTCTAACTTATATTTTAGTGCTTGCTACGAAAACTTATCATTAGATATTCTTTTCTTACTTTACTTCTTCACTTTTCTATAGGCTAACTTTCATCTACAAGCATATCTTGACAAACCGAATACAGATTCGTAATTATTATATAATTACTAACATTTTGGATATTCTAACTTATATTTTAGTGCTTGCTACTAAAACTTATCATTAGATATTCTTTTCTTACTTTACTTCTTCACTTTTCTAAATACTTATTACTTCTCAAAGCATACTCCTTAAAACTGAAATTCTATCTTCTTTTCTTACTTTACTTCTTCACTTTTCTATAGGCTAACTTTCATCTACAAGCATATCTTGACAAACCGAATACAGATTCGTAATTATTATATAATTACTAACATTTTGGATATTCTAACTTATATTTTAGTGCTTGCTACTAAAACTTATCATTAGATATTCTTTTCTTACTTTACTTCTTCACTTTTCTAAATACTTATTACTTCTCAAAGCATACTCCTTAAAACTGAAATTCTATCTTCTTTTCTTACTTTACTTCTTCACTTTTCTAAATACTTATTACTTCTCAAAGCATACTTTTAAAACTGAAATTCTATCTTCTTTTCTTACTTTACTTCTTCACTTTTCTATAGGCTAACTTTCATCTACAAGCAAATCTTGACAAAACGAATAAAGATTCGTGATTATTATATTATTACTAACATTTTGGATATTCTAAATCATATTTTAGTGCTTGCTACGAAAACTTATCATTAGATATTCTTTTCTTACTTTACTTCTTCACTTTTCAAAATACTTATTACTTCTCAAAGCATACTCCTTAAAACTGTAATTCTATCTTCTTTTCTTACTTTACTTCTTCACTTTTCTATAGGCTAACTTTCATCTACAAGCAAATCTTGACAAAACGAATAAAGATTCGTGATTATTATATTATTACTAACATTTTGGATATTCTAAATCATATTTTAGTGCTTGCTACGAAAACTTATCATTAGATATTCTTTTCTTACTTTACTTCTTCACTTTTCAAAATACTTATTACTTCTCAAAGCATACTCCTTAAAACTGTAATTCTATCTTCTTTTCTTACTTTACTTCTTCACTTTTCTATAGGCTAACTTTCATCTACAAGCAAATCTTGACAAAACGAATAAAGATTCGTGATTATTATATTATTACTAACATTTTGGATATTCTAAATCATATTTTAGTGCTTGCTACGAAAACTTATCATTAGATATTCTTTTCTTACTTTACTTCTTCACTTTTCAAAATACTTATTACTTCTCAAAGCATACTCCTTAAAACTGAAATTCTATCTTCTTTTCTTACTTTACAACTTCACTTTTCTATAGGCTAACTTTCATCTACAAGCAAATCTTGACAAAACGAATAAAGATTCGTGATTATTATATTATTACTAACATTTTGGATATTCTAAATCATATTTTAGTGCTTGCTACGAAAACTTATCATTAGATATTCTTTTCTTACTTTACTTCTTCACTTTTCTAAATACTTATTACTTCTCAAAGCATACTCCTTAAAACTGAAATTCTATCTTCTTTTCTTACTTTACTTCTTCACTTTTCTATAGGCTAACTTTCATCTACAAGCAAATCTTGACAAAACGAATAAAGATTCGTGATTATTATATTATTACTAACATTTTGGATATTCTAAATCATATTTTAGTGCTTGCTACGAAAACTTATCATTAGATATTCTTTTCTTACTTTACTTCTTCACTTTTCTAAATACTTATTACTTCTCAAAGCATACTCCTTAAAACTGAAATTCTATCTTCTTTTCTTACTTTACTTCTTCACTTTTCTATAGGCTAACTTTCATCTACAAGCAAATCTTGACAAAACGAATAAAGATTCGTGATTATTATATTATTACTAACATTTTGGATATTCTAAATCATATTTTAGTGCTTGCTACGAAAACTTATCATTAGATATTCTTTTCTTACTTTACTTCTTCACTTTTCAAAATACTTATTACTTCTCAAAGCATACTCCTTAAAACTGTAATTCTATCTTCTTTTCTTACTTTACTTCTTCACTTTTCTATAGGCTAACTTTCATCTACAAGCAAATCTTGACAAAACGAATAAAGATTCGTGATTATTATATTATTACTAACATTTTGGATATTCTAAATCATATTTTAGTGCTTGCTACGAAAACTTATCATTAGATATTCTTTTCTTACTTTACTTCTTCACTTTTCAAAATACTTATTACTTCTCAAAGCATACTCCTTAAAACTGAAATTCTATCTTCTTTTCTTACTTTACAACTTCACTTTTCTATAGGCTAACTTTCATCTACAAGCAAATCTTGACAAAACGAATAAAGATTCGTGATTATTATATTATTACTAACATTTTGGATATTCTAAATCATATTTTAGTGCTTGCTACGAAAACTTATCATTAGATATTCTTTTCTTACTTTACTTCTTCACTTTTCTAAATACTTATTACTTCTCAAAGCATACTCCTTAAAACTGAAATTCTATCTTCTTTTCTTACTTTACTTCTTCACTTTTCTATAGGCTAACTTTCATCTACAAGCAAATCTTGACAAAACGAATAAAGATTCGTGATTATTATATTATTACTAACATTTTGGATATTCTAAATCATATTTTAGTGCTTGCTACGAAAACTTATCATTAGATATTCTTTTCTTACTTTACTTCTTCACTTTTCAAAATACTTATTACTTCTCAAAGCATACTCCTTAAAACTGAAATTCTATCTTCTTTTCTTACTTTACTTCTTCACTTTTCTATAGGCTAACTTTCATCTACAAGCAAATCTTGACAAAACGAATAAAGATTCGTGATTATTATATTATTACTAACATTTTGGATATTCTAAATCATATTTTAGTGCTTGCTACGAAAACTTATCATTAGATATTCTTTTCTTACTTTACTTCTTCACTTTTCAAAATACTTATTACTTCTCAAAGCATACTCCTTAAAACTGTAATTCTATCTTCTTTTCTTACTTTACTTCTTCACTTTTCTATAGGCTAACTTTCATCTACAAGCAAATCTTGACAAAACGAATAAAGATTCGTGATTATTATATTATTACTAACATTTTGGATATTCTAAATCATATTTTAGTGCTTGCTACGAAAACTTATCATTAGATATTCTTTTCTTACTTTACTTCTTCACTTTTCAAAATACTTATTACTTCTCAAAGCATACTCCTTAAAACTGAAATTCTATCTTCTTTTCTTACTTTACAACTTCACTTTTCTATAGGCTAACTTTCATCTACAAGCAAATCTTGACAAAACGAATAAAGATTCGTGATTATTATATTATTACTAACATTTTGGATATTCTAAATCATATTTTAGTGCTTGCTACGAAAACTTATCATTAGATATTCTTTTCTTACTTTACTTCTTCACTTTTCTAAATACTTATTACTTCTCAAAGCATACTCCTTAAAACTGAAATTCTATCTTCTTTTCTTACTTTACTTCTTCACTTTTCTATAGGCTAACTTTCATCTACAAGCAAATCTTGACAAAACGAATAAAGATTCGTGATTATTATATTATTACTAACATTTTGGATATTCTAAATCATATTTTAGTGCTTGCTACGAAAACTTATCATTAGATATTCTTTTCTTACTTTACTTCTTCACTTTTCAAAATACTTATTACTTCTCAAAGCATACTCCTTAAAACTGAAATTCTATCTTCTTTTCTTACTTTACTTCTTCACTTTTCTATAGGCTAACTTTCATCTACAAGCAAATCTTGACAAAACGAATAAAGATTCGTGATTATTATATTATTACTAACATTTTGGATATTCTAAATCATATTTTAGTGCTTGCTACGAAAACTTATCATTAGATATTCTTTTCTTACTTTACTTCTTCACTTTTCAAAATACTTATTACTTCTCAAAGCATACTCCTTAAAACTGTAATTCTATCTTCTTTTCTTACTTTACTTCTTCACTTTTCTATAGGCTAACTTTCATCTACAAGCAAATCTTGACAAAACGAATAAAGATTCGTGATTATTATATTATTACTAACATTTTGGATATTCTAAATCATATTTTAGTGCTTGCTACGAAAACTTATCATTAGATATTCTTTTCTTACTTTACTTCTTCACTTTTCTAAATACTTATTACTTCTCAAAGCATACTCCTTAAAACTGAAATTCTATCTTCTTTTCTTACTTTACTTCTTCACTTTTCTATAGGCTAACTTTCATCTACAAGCAAATCTTGACAAAACGAATAAAGATTCGTGATTATTATATTATTACTAACATTTTGGATATTCTAAATCATATTTTAGTGCTTGCTACGAAAACTTATCATTAGATATTCTTTTCTTACTTTACTTCTTCACTTTTCAAAATACTTATTACTTCTCAAAGCATACTCCTTAAAACTGTAATTCTATCTTCTTTTCTTACTTTACTTCTTCACTTTTCTATAGGCTAACTTTCATCTACAAGCAAATCTTGACAAAACGAATAAAGATTCGTGATTATTATATTATTACTAACATTTTGGATATTCTAAATCATATTTTAGTGCTTGCTACGAAAACTTATCATTAGATATTCTTTTCTTACTTTACTTCTTCACTTTTCTAAATACTTATTACTTCTCAAAGCATACTCCTTAAAACTGAAATTCTATCTTCTTTTCTTACTTTACTTCTTCACTTTTCTATAGGCTAACTTTCATCTACAAGCAAATCTTGACAAAACGAATAAAGATTCGTGATTATTATATTATTACTAACATTTTGGATATTCTAAATCATATTTTAGTGCTTGCTACGAAAACTTATCATTAGATATTCTTTTCTTACTTTACTTCTTCACTTTTCAAAATACTTATTACTTCTCAAAGCATACTCCTTAAAACTGTAATTCTATCTTCTTTTCTTACTTTACTTCTTCACTTTTCTATAGGCTAACTTTCATCTACAAGCAAATCTTGACAAAACGAATAAAGATTCGTGATTATTATATTATTACTAACATTTTGGATATTCTAAATCATATTTTAGTGCTTGCTACGAAAACTTATCATTAGATATTCTTTTCTTACTTTACTTCTTCACTTTTCAAAATACTTATTACTTCTCAAAGCATACTCCTTAAAACTGAAATTCTATCTTCTTTTCTTACTTTACTTCTTCACTTTTCTATAGGCTAACTTTCATCTACAAGCAAATCTTGACAAAACGAATAAAGATTCGTGATTATTATATTATTACTAACATTTTGGATATTCTAAATCATATTTTAGTGCTTGCTACGAAAACTTATCATTAGATATTCTTTTCTTACTTTACTTCTTCACTTTTCAAAATACTTATTACTTCTCAAAGCATACTCCTTAAAACTGTAATTCTATCTTCTTTTCTTACTTTACTTCTTCACTTTTCTATAGGCTAACTTTCATCTACAAGCAAATCTTGACAAAACGAATAAAGATTCGTGATTATTATATTATTACTAACATTTTGGATATTCTAAATCATATTTTAGTGCTTGCTACGAAAACTTATCATTAGATATTCTTTTCTTACTTTACTTCTTCACTTTTCAAAATACTTATTACTTCTCAAAGCATACTTTTAAAACTGAAATTCTATCTTCTTTTCTTACTTTACTTCTTCACTTTTCTATAGGCTAACTTTCATCTACAAGCAAATCTTGACAAAACGAATAAAGATTCGTGATTATTATATTATTACTAACATTTTGGATATTCTAAATCATATTTTAGTGCTTGCTACGAAAACTTATCATTAGATATTCTTTTCTTACTTTACTTCTTCACTTTTCAAAATACTTATTACTTCTCAAAGCATACTCCTTAAAACTGAAATTCTATCTTCTTTTCTTACTTTACAACTTCACTTTTCTATAGGCTAACTTTCATCTACAAGCAAATCTTGACAAAACGAATAAAGATTCGTGATTATTATATTATTACTAACATTTTGGATATTCTAAATCATATTTTAGTGCTTGCTACGAAAACTTATCATTAGATATTCTTTTCTTACTTTACTTCTTCACTTTTCTAAATACTTATTACTTCTCAAAGCATACTCCTTAAAACTGAAATTCTATCTTCTTTTCTTACTTTACTTCTTCACTTTTCTATAGGCTAACTTTCATCTACAAGCAAATCTTGACAAAACGAATAAAGATTCGTGATTATTATATTATTACTAACATTTTGGATATTCTAAATCATATTTTAGTGCTTGCTACGAAAACTTATCATTAGATATTCTTTTCTTACTTTACTTCTTCACTTTTCAAAATACTTATTACTTCTCAAAGCATACTTTTAAAACTGAAATTCTATCTTCTTTTCTTACTTTACTTCTTCACTTTTCTATAGGCTAACTTTCATCTACAAGCAAATCTTGACAAAACGAATAAAGATTCGTGATTATTATATTATTACTAACATTTTGGATATTCTAAATCATATTTTAGTGCTTGCTACGAAAACTTATCATTAGATATTCTTTTCTTACTTTACTTCTTCACTTTTCAAAATACTTATTACTTCTCAAAGCATACTCCTTAAAACTGTAATTCTATCTTCTTTTCTTACTTTACTTCTTCACTTTTCTATAGGCTAACTTTCATCTACAAGCAAATCTTGACAAAACGAATAAAGATTCGTGATTATTATATTATTACTAACATTTTGGATATTCTAAATCATATTTTAGTGCTTGCTACGAAAACTTATCATTAGATATTCTTTTCTTACTTTACTTCTTCACTTTTCAAAATACTTATTACTTCTCAAAGCATACTCCTTAAAACTGTAATTCTATCTTCTTTTCTTACTTTACTTCTTCACTTTTCTATAGGCTAACTTTCATCTACAAGCATATCTTGACAAACCGAATACAGATTCGTAATTATTATATAATTACTAACATTTTGGATATTCTAACTTATATTTTAGTGCTTGCTACTAAAACTTATCATTAGATATTCTTTTCTTACTTTACTTCTTCACTTTTCTAAATACTTATTACTTCTCAAAGCATACTCCTTAAAACTGAAATTCTATCTTCTTTTCTTACTTTACTTCTTCACTTTTCTATAGGCTAACTTTCATCTACAAGCAAATCTTGACAAAACGAATAAAGATTCGTGATTATTATATTATTACTAACATTTTGGATATTCTAAATCATATTTTAGTGCTTGCTACGAAAACTTATCATTAGATATTCTTTTCTTACTTTACTTCTTCACTTTTCAAAATACTTATTACTTCTCAAAGCATACTCCTTAAAACTGTAATTCTATCTTCTTTTCTTACTTTACTTCTTCACTTTTCTATAGGCTAACTTTCATCTACAAGCAAATCTTGACAAAACGAATAAAGATTCGTGATTATTATATTATTACTAACATTTTGGATATTCTAAATCATATTTTAGTGCTTGCTACGAAAACTTATCATTAGATATTCTTTTCTTACTTTACTTCTTCACTTTTCAAAATACTTATTACTTCTCAAAGCATACTTTTAAAACTGAAATTCTATCTTCTTTTCTTACTTTACTTCTTCACTTTTCTATAGGCTAACTTTCATCTACAAGCAAATCTTGACAAAACGAATAAAGATTCGTGATTATTATATTATTACTAACATTTTGGATATTCTAAATCATATTTTAGTGCTTGCTACGAAAACTTATCATTAGATATTCTTTTCTTACTTTACTTCTTCACTTTTCAAAATACTTATTACTTCTCAAAGCATACTCCTTAAAACTGAAATTCTATCTTCTTTTCTTACTTTACAACTTCACTTTTCTATAGGCTAACTTTCATCTACAAGCAAATCTTGACAAAACGAATAAAGATTCGTGATTATTATATTATTACTAACATTTTGGATATTCTAAATCATATTTTAGTGCTTGCTACGAAAACTTATCATTAGATATTCTTTTCTTACTTTACTTCTTCACTTTTCTAAATACTTATTACTTCTCAAAGCATACTCCTTAAAACTGAAATTCTATCTTCTTTTCTTACTTTACTTCTTCACTTTTCTATAGGCTAACTTTCATCTACAAGCAAATCTTGACAAAACGAATAAAGATTCGTGATTATTATATTATTACTAACATTTTGGATATTCTAAATCATATTTTAGTGCTTGCTACGAAAACTTATCATTAGATATTCTTTTCTTACTTTACTTCTTCACTTTTCAAAATACTTATTACTTCTCAAAGCATACTTTTAAAACTGAAATTCTATCTTCTTTTCTTACTTTACTTCTTCACTTTTCTATAGGCTAACTTTCATCTACAAGCAAATCTTGACAAAACGAATAAAGATTCGTGATTATTATATTATTACTAACATTTTGGATATTCTAAATCATATTTTAGTGCTTGCTACGAAAACTTATCATTAGATATTCTTTTCTTACTTTACTTCTTCACTTTTCAAAATACTTATTACTTCTCAAAGCATACTCCTTAAAACTGTAATTCTATCTTCTTTTCTTACTTTACTTCTTCACTTTTCTATAGGCTAACTTTCATCTACAAGCAAATCTTGACAAAACGAATAAAGATTCGTGATTATTATATTATTACTAACATTTTGGATATTCTAAATCATATTTTAGTGCTTGCTACGAAAACTTATCATTAGATATTCTTTTCTTACTTTACTTCTTCACTTTTCAAAATACTTATTACTTCTCAAAGCATACTCCTTAAAACTGTAATTCTATCTTCTTTTCTTACTTTACTTCTTCACTTTTCTATAGGCTAACTTTCATCTACAAGCAAATCTTGACAAAACGAATAAAGATTCGTGATTATTATATTATTACTAACATTTTGGATATTCTAAATCATATTTTAGTGCTTGCTACGAAAACTTATCATTAGATATTCTTTTCTTACTTTACTTCTTCACTTTTCTAAATACTTATTACTTCTCAAAGCATACTCCTTAAAACTGAAATTCTATCTTCTTTTCTTACTTTACAACTTCACTTTTCTATAGGCTAACTTTCATCTACAAGCAAATCTTGACAAAACGAATAAAGATTCGTGATTATTATATTATTACTAACATTTTGGATATTCTAAATCATATTTTAGTGCTTGCTACGAAAACTTATCATTAGATATTCTTTTCTTACTTTACTTCTTCACTTTTCTAAATACTTATTACTTCTCAAAGCATACTCCTTAAAACTGAAATTCTATCTTCTTTTCTTACTTTACTTCTTCACTTTTCTATAGGCTAACTTTCATCTACAAGCAAATCTTGACAAAACGAATAAAGATTCGTGATTATTATATTATTACTAACATTTTGGATATTCTAAATCATATTTTAGTGCTTGCTACGAAAACTTATCATTAGATATTCTTTTCTTACTTTACTTCTTCACTTTTCTAAATACTTATTACTTCTCAAAGCATACTCCTTAAAACTGAAATTCTATCTTCTTTTCTTACTTTACTTCTTCACTTTTCTATAGGCTAACTTTCATCTACAAGCAAATCTTGACAAAACGAATAAAGATTCGTGATTATTATATTATTACTAACATTTTGGATATTCTAAATCATATTTTAGTGCTTGCTACGAAAACTTATCATTAGATATTCTTTTCTTACTTTACTTCTTCACTTTTCAAAATACTTATTACTTCTCAAAGCATACTCCTTAAAACTGTAATTCTATCTTCTTTTCTTACTTTACTTCTTCACTTTTCTATAGGCTAACTTTCATCTACAAGCAAATCTTGACAAAACGAATAAAGATTCGTGATTATTATATTATTACTAACATTTTGGATATTCTAAATCATATTTTAGTGCTTGCTACGAAAACTTATCATTAGATATTCTTTTCTTACTTTACTTCTTCACTTTTCAAAATACTTATTACTTCTCAAAGCATACTTTTAAAACTGAAATTCTATCTTCTTTTCTTACTTTACTTCTTCACTTTTCTATAGGCTAACTTTCATCTACAAGCAAATCTTGACAAAACGAATAAAGATTCGTGATTATTATATTATTACTAACATTTTGGATATTCTAAATCATATTTTAGTGCTTGCTACGAAAACTTATCATTAGATATTCTTTTCTTACTTTACTTCTTCACTTTTCAAAATACTTATTACTTCTCAAAGCATACTCCTTAAAACTGTAATTCTATCTTCTTTTCTTACTTTACTTCTTCACTTTTCTATAGGCTAACTTTCATCTACAAGCAAATCTTGACAAAACGAATAAAGATTCGTGATTATTATATTATTACTAACATTTTGGATATTCTAAATCATATTTTAGTGCTTGCTACGAAAACTTATCATTAGATATTCTTTTCTTACTTTACTTCTTCACTTTTCTAAATACTTATTACTTCTCAAAGCATACTCCTTAAAACTGAAATTCTATCTTCTTTTCTTACTTTACAACTTCACTTTTCTATAGGCTAACTTTCATCTACAAGCAAATCTTGACAAAACGAATAAAGATTCGTGATTATTATATTATTACTAACATTTTGGATATTCTAAATCATATTTTAGTGCTTGCTACGAAAACTTATCATTAGATATTCTTTTCTTACTTTACTTCTTCACTTTTCTAAATACTTATTACTTCTCAAAGCATACTCCTTAAAACTGAAATTCTATCTTCTTTTCTTACTTTACTTCTTCACTTTTCTATAGGCTAACTTTCATCTACAAGCAAATCTTGACAAAACGAATAAAGATTCGTGATTATTATATTATTACTAACATTTTGGATATTCTAAATCATATTTTAGTGCTTGCTACGAAAACTTATCATTAGATATTCTTTTCTTACTTTACTTCTTCACTTTTCAAAATACTTATTACTTCTCAAAGCATACTCCTTAAAACTGTAATTCTATCTTCTTTTCTTACTTTACTTCTTCACTTTTCTATAGGCTAACTTTCATCTACAAGCAAATCTTGACAAAACGAATAAAGATTCGTGATTATTATATTATTACTAACATTTTGGATATTCTAAATCATATTTTAGTGCTTGCTACGAAAACTTATCATTAGATATTCTTTTCTTACTTTACTTCTTCACTTTTCAAAATACTTATTACTTCTCAAAGCATACTCCTTAAAACTGTAATTCTATCTTCTTTTCTTACTTTACTTCTTCACTTTTCTATAGGCTAACTTTCATCTACAAGCAAATCTTGACAAAACGAATAAAGATTCGTGATTATTATATTATTACTAACATTTTGGATATTCTAAATCATATTTTAGTGCTTGCTACGAAAACTTATCATTAGATATTCTTTTCTTACTTTACTTCTTCACTTTTCAAAATACTTATTACTTCTCAAAGCATACTCCTTAAAACTGAAATTCTATCTTCTTTTCTTACTTTACAACTTCACTTTTCTATAGGCTAACTTTCATCTACAAGCAAATCTTGACAAAACGAATAAAGATTCGTGATTATTATATTATTACTAACATTTTGGATATTCTAAATCATATTTTAGTGCTTGCTACGAAAACTTATCATTAGATATTCTTTTCTTACTTTACTTCTTCACTTTTCTAAATACTTATTACTTCTCAAAGCATACTCCTTAAAACTGAAATTCTATCTTCTTTTCTTACTTTACTTCTTCACTTTTCTATAGGCTAACTTTCATCTACAAGCAAATCTTGACAAAACGAATAAAGATTCGTGATTATTATATTATTACTAACATTTTGGATATTCTAAATCATATTTTAGTGCTTGCTACGAAAACTTATCATTAGATATTCTTTTCTTACTTTACTTCTTCACTTTTCAAAATACTTATTACTTCTCAAAGCATACTCCTTAAAACTGTAATTCTATCTTCTTTTCTTACTTTACTTCTTCACTTTTCTATAGGCTAACTTTCATCTACAAGCAAATCTTGACAAAACGAATAAAGATTCGTGATTATTATATTATTACTAACATTTTGGATATTCTAAATCATATTTTAGTGCTTGCTACGAAAACTTATCATTAGATATTCTTTTCTTACTTTACTTCTTCACTTTTCAAAATACTTATTACTTCTCAAAGCATACTCCTTAAAACTGAAATTCTATCTTCTTTTCTTACTTTACAACTTCACTTTTCTATAGGCTAACTTTCATCTACAAGCAAATCTTGACAAAACGAATAAAGATTCGTGATTATTATATTATTACTAACATTTTGGATATTCTAAATCATATTTTAGTGCTTGCTACGAAAACTTATCATTAGATATTCTTTTCTTACTTTACTTCTTCACTTTTCAAAATACTTATTACTTCTCAAAGCATACTCCTTAAAACTGAAATTCTATCTTCTTTTCTTACTTTACTTCTTCACTTTTCTATAGGCTAACTTTCATCTACAAGCAAATCTTGACAAAACGAATAAAGATTCGTGATTATTATATTATTACTAACATTTTGGATATTCTAAATCATATTTTAGTGCTTGCTACGAAAACTTATCATTAGATATTCTTTTCTTACTTTACTTCTTCACTTTTCAAAATACTTATTACTTCTCAAAGCATACTCCTTAAAACTGTAATTCTATCTTCTTTTCTTACTTTACTTCTTCACTTTTCTATAGGCTAACTTTCATCTACAAGCAAATCTTGACAAAACGAATAAAGATTCGTGATTATTATATTATTACTAACATTTTGGATATTCTAAATCATATTTTAGTGCTTGCTACGAAAACTTATCATTAGATATTCTTTTCTTACTTTACTTCTTCACTTTTCAAAATACTTATTACTTCTCAAAGCATACTCCTTAAAACTGAAATTCTATCTTCTTTTCTTACTTTACAACTTCACTTTTCTATAGGCTAACTTTCATCTACAAGCAAATCTTGACAAAACGAATAAAGATTCGTGATTATTATATTATTACTAACATTTTGGATATTCTAAATCATATTTTAGTGCTTGCTACGAAAACTTATCATTAGATATTCTTTTCTTACTTTACTTCTTCACTTTTCTAAATACTTATTACTTCTCAAAGCATACTCCTTAAAACTGAAATTCTATCTTCTTTTCTTACTTTACTTCTTCACTTTTCTATAGGCTAACTTTCATCTACAAGCAAATCTTGACAAAACGAATAAAGATTCGTGATTATTATATTATTACTAACATTTTGGATATTCTAAATCATATTTTAGTGCTTGCTACGAAAACTTATCATTAGATATTCTTTTCTTACTTTACTTCTTCACTTTTCAAAATACTTATTACTTCTCAAAGCATACTCCTTAAAACTGAAATTCTATCTTCTTTTCTTACTTTACTTCTTCACTTTTCTATAGGCTAACTTTCATCTACAAGCAAATCTTGACAAAACGAATAAAGATTCGTGATTATTATATTATTACTAACATTTTGGATATTCTAAATCATATTTTAGTGCTTGCTACGAAAACTTATCATTAGATATTCTTTTCTTACTTTACTTCTTCACTTTTCAAAATACTTATTACTTCTCAAAGCATACTCCTTAAAACTGTAATTCTATCTTCTTTTCTTACTTTACTTCTTCACTTTTCTATAGGCTAACTTTCATCTACAAGCAAATCTTGACAAAACGAATAAAGATTCGTGATTATTATATTATTACTAACATTTTGGATATTCTAAATCATATTTTAGTGCTTGCTACGAAAACTTATCATTAGATATTCTTTTCTTACTTTACTTCTTCACTTTTCTAAATACTTATTACTTCTCAAAGCATACTCCTTAAAACTGAAATTCTATCTTCTTTTCTTACTTTACTTCTTCACTTTTCTATAGGCTAACTTTCATCTACAAGCAAATCTTGACAAAACGAATAAAGATTCGTGATTATTATATTATTACTAACATTTTGGATATTCTAAATCATATTTTAGTGCTTGCTACGAAAACTTATCATTAGATATTCTTTTCTTACTTTACTTCTTCACTTTTCAAAATACTTATTACTTCTCAAAGCATACTCCTTAAAACTGTAATTCTATCTTCTTTTCTTACTTTACTTCTTCACTTTTCTATAGGCTAACTTTCATCTACAAGCAAATCTTGACAAAACGAATAAAGATTCGTGATTATTATATTATTACTAACATTTTGGATATTCTAAATCATATTTTAGTGCTTGCTACGAAAACTTATCATTAGATATTCTTTTCTTACTTTACTTCTTCACTTTTCTAAATACTTATTACTTCTCAAAGCATACTCCTTAAAAACTGAAATTCTATCTTCTTTTCTTACTTTACTTCTTCACTTTTCTATAGGCTAACTTTCATCTACAAGCAAATCTTGACAAAACGAATAAAGATTCGTGATTATTATATTATTACTAACATTTTGGATATTCTAAATCATATTTTAGTGCTTGCTACGAAAACTTATCATTAGATATTCTTTTCTTACTTTACTTCTTCACTTTTCAAAATACTTATTACTTCTCAAAGCATACTCCTTAAAACTGTAATTCTATCTTCTTTTCTTACTTTACTTCTTCACTTTTCTATAGGCTAACTTTCATCTACAAGCAAATCTTGACAAAACGAATAAAGATTCGTGATTATTATTACTTATCTACAAGCAAATCTTGACAAAACGAATAAAGATTCGTGATTATTATATTATTACTAACATTTTGGATATTCTAAATCATATTTTAGTGCTTGCTACGAAAACTTATCATTAGATATTCTTTTCTTACTTTACTTCTTCACTTTTCAAAATACTTATTACTTCTCAAAGCATACTCCTTAAAACTGTAATTCTATCTTCTTTTCTTACTTTACTTCTTCACTTTTCTATAGGCTAACTTTCATCTACAAGCAAATCTTGACAAAACGAATAAAGATTCGTGATTATTATATTATTACTAACATTTTGGATATTCTAAATCATATTTTAGTGCTTGCTACGAAAACTTATCATTAGATATTCTTTTCTTACTTTACTTCTTCACTTTTCAAAATACTTATTACTTCTCAAAGCATACTCCTTAAAACTGTAATTCTATCTTCTTTTCTTACTTTACTTCTTCACTTTTCTATAGGCTAACTTTCATCTACAAGCAAATCTTGACAAAACGAATAAAGATTCGTGATTATTATATTATTACTAACATTTTGGATATTCTAAATCATATTTTAGTGCTTGCTACGAAAACTTATCATTAGATATTCTTTTCTTACTTTACTTCTTCACTTTTCTAAATACTTATTACTTCTCAAAGCATACTCCTTAAAACTGAAATTCTATCTTCTTTTCTTACTTTACAACTTCACTTTTCTATAGGCTAACTTTCATCTACAAGCAAATCTTGACAAAACGAATAAAGATTCGTGATTATTATATTATTACTAACATTTTGGATATTCTAAATCATATTTTAGTGCTTGCTACGAAAACTTATCATTAGATATTCTTTTCTTACTTTACTTCTTCACTTTTCTAAATACTTATTACTTCTCAAAGCATACTCCTTAAAACTGAAATTCTATCTTCTTTTCTTACTTTACTTCTTCACTTTTCTATAGGCTAACTTTCATCTACAAGCAAATCTTGACAAAACGAATAAAGATTCGTGATTATTATATTATTACTAACATTTTGGATATTCTAAATCATATTTTAGTGCTTGCTACGAAAACTTATCATTAGATATTCTTTTCTTACTTTACTTCTTCACTTTTCTAAATACTTATTACTTCTCAAAGCATACTCCTTAAAACTGAAATTCTATCTTCTTTTCTTACTTTACTTCTTCACTTTTCTATAGGCTAACTTTCATCTACAAGCAAATCTTGACAAAACGAATAAAGATTCGTGATTATTATATTATTACTAACATTTTGGATATTCTAAATCATATTTTAGTGCTTGCTACGAAAACTTATCATTAGATATTCTTTTCTTACTTTACTTCTTCACTTTTCAAAATACTTATTACTTCTCAAAGCATACTCCTTAAAACTGTAATTCTATCTTCTTTTCTTACTTTACTTCTTCACTTTTCTATAGGCTAACTTTCATCTACAAGCAAATCTTGACAAAACGAATAAAGATTCGTGATTATTATATTATTACTAACATTTTGGATATTCTAAATCATATTTTAGTGCTTGCTACGAAAACTTATCATTAGATATTCTTTTCTTACTTTACTTCTTCACTTTTCAAAATACTTATTACTTCTCAAAGCATACTTTTAAAACTGAAATTCTATCTTCTTTTCTTACTTTACTTCTTCACTTTTCTATAGGCTAACTTTCATCTACAAGCAAATCTTGACAAAACGAATAAAGATTCGTGATTATTATATTATTACTAACATTTTGGATATTCTAAATCATATTTTAGTGCTTGCTACGAAAACTTATCATTAGATATTCTTTTCTTACTTTACTTCTTCACTTTTCAAAATACTTATTACTTCTCAAAGCATACTCCTTAAAACTGTAATTCTATCTTCTTTTCTTACTTTACTTCTTCACTTTTCTATAGGCTAACTTTCATCTACAAGCAAATCTTGACAAAACGAATAAAGATTCGTGATTATTATATTATTACTAACATTTTGGATATTCTAAATCATATTTTAGTGCTTGCTACGAAAACTTATCATTAGATATTCTTTTCTTACTTTACTTCTTCACTTTTCTAAATACTTATTACTTCTCAAAGCATACTCCTTAAAACTGAAATTCTATCTTCTTTTCTTACTTTACAACTTCACTTTTCTATAGGCTAACTTTCATCTACAAGCAAATCTTGACAAAACGAATAAAGATTCGTGATTATTATATTATTACTAACATTTTGGATATTCTAAATCATATTTTAGTGCTTGCTACGAAAACTTATCATTAGATATTCTTTTCTTACTTTACTTCTTCACTTTTCTAAATACTTATTACTTCTCAAAGCATACTCCTTAAAACTGAAATTCTATCTTCTTTTCTTACTTTACTTCTTCACTTTTCTATAGGCTAACTTTCATCTACAAGCAAATCTTGACAAAACGAATAAAGATTCGTGATTATTATATTATTACTAACATTTTGGATATTCTAAATCATATTTTAGTGCTTGCTACGAAAACTTATCATTAGATATTCTTTTCTTACTTTACTTCTTCACTTTTCTAAATACTTATTACTTCTCAAAGCATACTCCTTAAAACTGAAATTCTATCTTCTTTTCTTACTTTACTTCTTCACTTTTCTATAGGCTAACTTTCATCTACAAGCAAATCTTGACAAAACGAATAAAGATTCGTGATTATTATATTATTACTAACATTTTGGATATTCTAAATCATATTTTAGTGCTTGCTACGAAAACTTATCATTAGATATTCTTTTCTTACTTTACTTCTTCACTTTTCTAAATACTTATTACTTCTCAAAGCATACTCCTTAAAACTGAAATTCTATCTTCTTTTCTTACTTTACTTCTTCACTTTTCTATAGGCTAACTTTCATCTACAAGCAAATCTTGACAAAACGAATAAAGATTCGTGATTATTATATTATTACTAACATTTTGGATATTCTAAATCATATTTTAGTGCTTGCTACGAAAACTTATCATTAGATATTCTTTTCTTACTTTACTTCTTCACTTTTCAAAATACTTATTACTTCTCAAAGCATACTCCTTAAAACTGTAATTCTATCTTCTTTTCTTACTTTACTTCTTCACTTTTCTATAGGCTAACTTTCATCTACAAGCAAATCTTGACAAAACGAATAAAGATTCGTGATTATTATATTATTACTAACATTTTGGATATTCTAAATCATATTTTAGTGCTTGCTACGAAAACTTATCATTAGATATTCTTTTCTTACTTTACTTCTTCACTTTTCAAAATACTTATTACTTCTCAAAGCATACTTTTAAAACTGAAATTCTATCTTCTTTTCTTACTTTACTTCTTCACTTTTCTATAGGCTAACTTTCATCTACAAGCAAATCTTGACAAAACGAATAAAGATTCGTGATTATTATATTATTACTAACATTTTGGATATTCTAAATCATATTTTAGTGCTTGCTACGAAAACTTATCATTAGATATTCTTTTCTTACTTTACTTCTTCACTTTTCAAAATACTTATTACTTCTCAAAGCATACTCCTTAAAACTGTAATTCTATCTTCTTTTCTTACTTTACTTCTTCACTTTTCTATAGGCTAACTTTCATCTACAAGCAAATCTTGACAAAACGAATAAAGATTCGTGATTATTATATTATTACTAACATTTTGGATATTCTAAATCATATTTTAGTGCTTGCTACGAAAACTTATCATTAGATATTCTTTTCTTACTTTACTTCTTCACTTTTCAAAATACTTATTACTTCTCAAAGCATACTCCTTAAAACTGTAATTCTATCTTCTTTTCTTACTTTACTTCTTCACTTTTCTATAGGCTAACTTTCATCTACAAGCAAATCTTGACAAAACGAATAAAGATTCGTGATTATTATATTATTACTAACATTTTGGATATTCTAAATCATATTTTAGTGCTTGCTACGAAAACTTATCATTAGATATTCTTTTCTTACTTTACTTCTTCACTTTTCAAAATACTTATTACTTCTCAAAGCATACTCCTTAAAACTGAAATTCTATCTTCTTTTCTTACTTTACAACTTCACTTTTCTATAGGCTAACTTTCATCTACAAGCAAATCTTGACAAAACGAATAAAGATTCGTGATTATTATATTATTACTAACATTTTGGATATTCTAAATCATATTTTAGTGCTTGCTACGAAAACTTATCATTAGATATTCTTTTCTTACTTTACTTCTTCACTTTTCTAAATACTTATTACTTCTCAAAGCATACTCCTTAAAACTGAAATTCTATCTTCTTTTCTTACTTTACTTCTTCACTTTTCTATAGGCTAACTTTCATCTACAAGCAAATCTTGACAAAACGAATAAAGATTCGTGATTATTATATTATTACTAACATTTTGGATATTCTAAATCATATTTTAGTGCTTGCTACGAAAACTTATCATTAGATATTCTTTTCTTACTTTACTTCTTCACTTTTCAAAATACTTATTACTTCTCAAAGCATACTCCTTAAAACTGTAATTCTATCTTCTTTTCTTACTTTACTTCTTCACTTTTCTATAGGCTAACTTTCATCTACAAGCAAATCTTGACAAAACGAATAAAGATTCGTGATTATTATATTATTACTAACATTTTGGATATTCTAAATCATATTTTAGTGCTTGCTACGAAAACTTATCATTAGATATTCTTTTCTTACTTTACTTCTTCACTTTTCAAAATACTTATTACTTCTCAAAGCATACTTTTAAAACTGAAATTCTATCTTCTTTTCTTACTTTACTTCTTCACTTTTCTATAGGCTAACTTTCATCTACAAGCAAATCTTGACAAAACGAATAAAGATTCGTGATTATTATATTATTACTAACATTTTGGATATTCTAAATCATATTTTAGTGCTTGCTACGAAAACTTATCATTAGATATTCTTTTCTTACTTTACTTCTTCACTTTTCAAAATACTTATTACTTCTCAAAGCATACTCTTAAAACTGTAATTCTATCTTCTTTTCTTACTTTACTTCTTCACTTTTCTATAGGCTAACTTTCATCTACAAGCAAATCTTGACAAAACGAATAAAGATTCGTGATTATTATATTATTACTAACATTTTGGATATTCTAAATCATATTTTAGTGCTTGCTACGAAAACTTATCATTAGATATTCTTTTCTTACTTTACTTCTTCACTTTTCAAAATACTTATTACTTCTCAAAGCATACTCCTTAAAACTGTAATTCTATCTTCTTTTCTTACTTTACTTCTTCACTTTTCTATAGGCTAACTTTCATCTACAAGCAAATCTTGACAAAACGAATAAAGATTCGTGATTATTATATTATTACTAACATTTTGGATATTCTAAATCATATTTTAGTGCTTGCTACGAAAACTTATCATTAGATATTCTTTTCTTACTTTACTTCTTCACTTTTCAAAATACTTATTACTTCTCAAAGCATACTCCTTAAAACTGAAATTCTATCTTCTTTTCTTACTTTACAACTTCACTTTTCTATAGGCTAACTTTCATCTACAAGCAAATCTTGACAAAACGAATAAAGATTCGTGATTATTATATTATTACTAACATTTTGGATATTCTAAATCATATTTTAGTGCTTGCTACGAAAACTTATCATTAGATATTCTTTTCTTACTTTACTTCTTCACTTTTCAAAATACTTATTACTTCTCAAAGCATACTCCTTAAAACTGTAATTCTATCTTCTTTTCTTACTTTACTTCTTCACTTTTCTATAGGCTAACTTTCATCTACAAGCAAATCTTGACAAAACGAATAAAGATTCGTGATTATTATATTATTACTAACATTTTGGATATTCTAAATCATATTTTAGTGCTTGCTACGAAAACTTATCATTAGATATTCTTTTCTTACTTTACTTCTTCACTTTTCAAAATACTTATTACTTCTCAAAGCATACTCCTTAAAACTGTAATTCTATCTTCTTTTCTTACTTTACTTCTTCACTTTTCTATAGGCTAACTTTCATCTACAAGCAAATCTTGACAAAACGAATAAAGATTCGTGATTATTATATTATTACTAACATTTTGGATATTCTAAATCATATTTTAGTGCTTGCTACGAAAACTTATCATTAGATATTCTTTTCTTACTTTACTTCTTCACTTTTCAAAATACTTATTACTTCTCAAAGCATACTCCTTAAAACTGAAATTCTATCTTCTTTTCTTACTTTACAACTTCACTTTTCTATAGGCTAACTTTCATCTACAAGCAAATCTTGACAAAACGAATAAAGATTCGTGATTATTATATTATTACTAACATTTTGGATATTCTAAATCATATTTTAGTGCTTGCTACGAAAACTTATCATTAGATATTCTTTTCTTACTTTACTTCTTCACTTTTCTAAATACTTATTACTTCTCAAAGCATACTCCTTAAAACTGAAATTCTATCTTCTTTTCTTACTTTACTTCTTCACTTTTCTATAGGCTAACTTTCATCTACAAGCAAATCTTGACAAAACGAATAAAGATTCGTGATTATTATATTATTACTAACATTTTGGATATTCTAAATCATATTTTAGTGCTTGCTACGAAAACTT
>CAMPDV010003440.1:0-41832 GCA_946699065.1 Loxodes magnus | reverse complement strand
GAGAAGTAATAAGTATTTAGAAAAGTGAATAAGTAAAGCAAGAAAAAAAGATAGAATTTCAGTTTTAAAGAGTATGCTTTGAGAAGTAATAAGTATTTAGAAAAGTGAAGAAGTAAAGCAAGAAAAGAAGAAAGATTTTCAGTTTTAAGGAGTATGCTTTGAGAAGTAATAAGTATTTAGAAAAGTGAATAAGTAAAGTAAGAAAAGAAGATAGAATTTCAGTTTTAAGGAGTATGCCTTGCGAAGTAGAAAGAATTTAGAAAAGTGAATAAGTAAAGATAGAAAAGAAGATAGAATTTCAGTTTTAAGGAGTATGCTTTGAGAAGTAATAAGTATTTAGAAAAGTGAAGAAGTAAAGTAAGAAAATAAGATAGAATTTCAGTTTTAAGGAGTATGACTTGCGAAGTAATAAGTATTACGAAAAGTGAAGAAGTAAAGTGAGAAAAGAAGATAGAATTTCAGTTTTAAGTAGTATGCTTTGATAAGCAATAAGAATTTAGAAAAGGGAAGAAGTAAAGCAAGAAAAAAAGATAGAATTTCAGTTTTAAAGAATATGCTTTGAGAAGTAATAAGTATTTAGAAAAGTGAAGAAGTAAAGTAAGAAAAGAAGATAGAATTTCAGTTTTAAGGAGTATGCTTTGAGAAGTAATAAGTATTAAGAAATATGAAGAAGTGAAGTAAGAAAAGAAGATAGAATTTAACTTTTAAGGAGTATGCTTTAAGAAGTAATATGTATTTAGAAAAGTGAAGAAGTAAAGATAGAAAAGAAGATAGAATTTCAGTTTTAAGGAGTATGCTTTGAGAAGTAATAATTATTTAGAAAAGTGAAGAAGTAAAGTAAGAAAATAAGATAGAATTTCAGTTTTGAGGAGTATGCTTTGAGAAGTAATAAGTATTTATAAAAGTGAATAAGTAATGTAAGAAAAGAATATCTAATGATAAGTTTGCGTAGCAATCACTAAAATATATTTAAGAATATCCAAAATGTTAGTAATAATGTATTAATAACGAATCTGTATTCGGTTTGTCAAGATATGCTTGTAGATGAAAGTTAGCCTATAGAAAAGTGAAGAAGTAAAGTAAGAAAAGAAGATAGAATTTCTGTTTTAAGGAGTATGCTTTGAGAAGTAATAAGTATTTATAAAAGTGAATAAGTAAAGTAAGAAAAGAAGATAGAATTTCAGTTTTAAGGAGTATCTTTGAGAAGTAATAAGTATTTAGAAAAGTGAAGAAGTAAAGTAAGAAAAGAAGATAGAATTTCAGTTTTAAAGAGTATGCTTTGATAAGTAATAAGTATTTAGAAAGGTGAATAAGTAAAGTAAGAAAAGAAGATAGAATTTCAGTTTTAAGGAGTATGCTTTGAGAAGTAATAAGTATTAAGAAATATGAAGAAGTGAAGTTAGAAAAGAAGATAGAATTTAACTTTTAAGGAGTATCTTTGAGAAGTAATAAGTATTTAGAAAAGGGAAGAAGTAAAGCAAGAAAAAAAGATAGAATTTCAGTTTTAAGGAGTATGCTTTGAGAAGTAATAAGTATTTAGAAAAGTGAAGAAGTAAAGTAAGAAAATAAGATAGAATTTCAGTTTTAAGGAGTATCTTTGAGAAGTAATAAGTATTTAGAAAAGTGAAGAAGTAAAGTAAGAAAAAAAGATAGAATTTCAGTTTTAAGGAGTATGCTTTGAGAAGTAATAAGTATTTAGAAAAGTGAAGAAGTAAAGTAAGAAAAGAAGATAGAATTTCAGTTTTAAGGAGTATGACTTGCGAAGTAATAAGTATTACGAAAAGTGAAGAAGTAAAGTGAGAAAAGAAGATAGAATTTCAGTTTTAAGTAGTATGCTTTGATAAGCAATAAGAATTTAGAAAAGGGAAGAAGTAAAGCAAGAAAAAAAGATAGAATTTCAGTTTTAAGGAGTATCTTTGAGAAGTAATAAGTATTTAGAAAAGTGAAGAAGTAAAGTAAGAAAAAAAGATAGAATTTCAGTTTTAAGGAGTATGCTTTGAGTAGTAATAAGTATTTAGAAAAGTGAAGAAGTAAAGTGAGAAAAGAAGATAGAATTTCAGTTTTAAAGAGTATGCTTTGATAAGCAATAAGTATTTAGAAAAGTGAATAAGTAAAGTAAGAAAAGAAGATAGAATTTCAGTTTTTAAGAGTTTGCTTTGAGAAGTAATAAGTATTTAGAAAAGTGAAGAAGTAAAGAAAGAAAAGAAGAAAGAATTTCAGTTTTAAGGAGTATTCTTTGAGAAGCAATAAGAATTTAGAAAAGTGAATAAGTAAAGTAAGAAAAGAAGATAGAATTTCAGTTTTAAGGAGTATGCTTTGAGTAGTAATAAGTATTTAGAAAAGTGAATAAGTAAAGTAAGAAAATAAGATAGAATTTCAGTATTAAGGAGTATGCATTGAGAATTAATAAGTATTTAGAAAAGTGAAGAAGTAAAGCAAGAAAAAAAGATAGAATTTCAGTTTTAAGGAGTATGCTTTGAGAAGTAATAAGTATTTAGAAAAGTGAAGAAGTAAAGATAGAAAAGAAGATAGAATTTCAGTTTTAAGGAGTATGCTTTGAGAAGTAATAAGTATTTAGAAAAGTGAATAAGTAAAGCAAGAAAAAAAGATAGAATTTCAGTTTTAAAGAGTATGCTTTGAGAAGTAATAAGTATTTAGAAAAGTGAAGAAGTAAAGCAAGAAAAGAAGAAAGATTTTCAGTTTTAAGGAGTATGCTTTGAGAAGTAATAAGTATTTAGAAAAGTGAATAAGTAAAGTAAGAAAAGAAGATAGAATTTCAGTTTTAAGGAGTATGCCTTGCGAAGTAGAAAGAATTTAGAAAAGTGAATAAGTAAAGATAGAAAAGAAGATAGAATTTCAGTTTTAAGGAGTATGCTTTGAGAAGTAATAAGTATTTAGAAAAGTGAAGAAGTAAAGTAAGAAAATAAGATAGAATTTCAGTTTTAAGGAGTATGACTTGCGAAGTAATAAGTATTACGAAAAGTGAAGAAGTAAAGTGAGAAAAGAAGATAGAATTTCAGTTTTAAGTAGTATGCTTTGATAAGCAATAAGAATTTAGAAAAGGGAAGAAGTAAAGCAAGAAAAAAAGATAGAATTTCAGTTTTAAAGAATATGCTTTGAGAAGTAATAAGTATTTAGAAAAGTGAAGAAGTAAAGTAAGAAAAGAAGATAGAATTTCAGTTTTAAGGAGTATGCTTTGAGAAGTAATAAGTATTAAGAAATATGAAGAAGTGAAGTAAGAAAAGAAGATAGAATTTAACTTTTAAGGAGTATGCTTTAAGAAGTAATATGTATTTAGAAAAGTGAAGAAGTAAAGATAGAAAAGAAGATAGAATTTCAGTTTTAAGGAGTATGCTTTGAGAAGTAATAATTATTTAGAAAAGTGAAGAAGTAAAGTAAGAAAATAAGATAGAATTTCAGTTTTGAGGAGTATGCTTTGAGAAGTAATAAGTATTTATAAAAGTGAATAAGTAATGTAAGAAAAGAATATCTAATGATAAGTTTGCGTAGCAATCACTAAAATATATTTAAGAATATCCAAAATGTTAGTAATAATGTATTAATAACGAATCTGTATTCGGTTTGTCAAGATATGCTTGTAGATGAAAGTTAGCCTATAGAAAAGTGAATAAGTAAAGTAAGAAAAGAAGATAGAATTTCAGTTTTGAGGAGTATGCTTTGAGAAGTAATAAGTATTTATAAAAGTGAATAAGTAATGTAAGAAAAGAATATCTAATGATAAGTTTGCGTAGCAATCACTAAAATATATTTAAGAATATCCAAAATGTTAGTAATAATGTATTAATAACGAATCTGTATTCGGTTTGTCAAGATATGCTTGTAGATGAAAGTTAGCCTATAGAAAAGTGAAGAAGTAAAGTAAGAAAAGAAGATAGAATTTCTGTTTTAAGGAGTATGCTTTGAGAAGTAATAAGTATTTATAAAAGTGAATAAGTAAAGTAAGAAAAGAAGATAGAATTTCAGTTTTAAGGAGTATCTTTGAGAAGTAATAAGTATTTAGAAAAGTGAAGAAGTAAAGTAAGAAAAGAAGATAGAATTTCAGTTTTAAGGAGTATGACTTGCGAAGTAATAAGTATTACGAAAAGTGAAGAAGTAAAGTGAGAAAAGAAGATAGAATTTCAGTTTTAAGTAGTATGCTTTGATAAGCAATAAGAATTTAGAAAAGGGAAGAAGTAAAGCAAGAAAAAAAGATAGAATTTCAGTTTTAAGGAGTATCTTTGAGAAGTAATAAGTATTTAGAAAAGTGAAGAAGTAAAGTAAGAAAAAAAGATAGAATTTCAGTTTTAAGGAGTATGCTTTGAGTAGTAATAAGTATTTAGAAAAGTGAAGAAGTAAAGTGAGAAAAGAAGATAGAATTTCAGTTTTAAAGAGTATGCTTTGATAAGCAATAAGTATTTAGAAAAGTGAATAAGTAAAGTAAGAAAAGAAGATAGAATTTCAGTTTTTAAGAGTTTGCTTTGAGAAGTAATAAGTATTTAGAAAAGTGAAGAAGTAAAGAAAGAAAAGAAGAAAGAATTTCAGTTTTAAGGAGTATTCTTTGAGAAGCAATAAGAATTTAGAAAAGTGAATAAGTAAAGTAAGAAAAGAAGATAGAATTTCAGTTTTAAGGAGTATGCTTTGAGTAGTAATAAGTATTTAGAAAAGTGAATAAGTAAAGTAAGAAAATAAGATAGAATTTCAGTATTAAGGAGTATGCATTGAGAATTAATAAGTATTTAGAAAAGTGAAGAAGTAAAGCAAGAAAAAAAGATAGAATTTCAGTTTTAAGGAGTATGCTTTGAGAAGTAATAAGTATTTAGAAAAGTGAAGAAGTAAAGATAGAAAAGAAGATAGAATTTCAGTTTTAAGGAGTATGCTTTGAGAAGTAATAAGTATTTAGAAAAGTGAATAAGTAAAGCAAGAAAAGAAGAAAGATTTTCAGTTTTAAGGAGTATGCTTTGAGAAGTAATAAGTATTTAGAAAAGTGAATAAGTAAAGTAAGAAAAGAAGATAGAATTTCAGTTTTAAGGAGTATGCCTTGCGAAGTAGAAAGAATTTAGAAAAGTGAATAAGTAAAGTAAGAAAAGAAGATAGAATTTCAGTTTTGAGGAGTATGCTTTGAGAAGTAATAAGTATTTATAAAAGTGAATAAGTAATGTAAGAAAAGAATATCTAATGATAAGTTTGCGTAGCAATCACTAAAATATATTTAAGAATATCCAAAATGTTAGTAATAATGTATTAATAACGAATCTGTATTCGGTTTGTCAAGATATGCTTGTAGATGAAAGTTAGCCTATAGAAAAGTGAAGAAGTAAAGTAAGAAAAGAAGATAGAATTTCTGTTTTAAGGAGTATGCTTTGAGAAGTAATAAGTATTTATAAAAGTGAATAAGTAAAGTAAGAAAAGAAGATAGAATTTCAGTTTTAAGGAGTATCTTTGAGAAGTAATAAGTATTTAGAAAAGTGAAGAAGTAAAGTAAGAAAAGAAGATAGAATTTCAGTTTTAAGGAGTATGACTTGCGAAGTAATAAGTATTACGAAAAGTGAAGAAGTAAAGTGAGAAAAGAAGATAGAATTTCAGTTTTAAGTAGTATGCTTTGATAAGCAATAAGAATTTAGAAAAGGGAAGAAGTAAAGCAAGAAAAAAAGATAGAATTTCAGTTTTAAGGAGTATCTTTGAGAAGTAATAAGTATTTAGAAAAGTGAAGAAGTAAAGTAAGAAAAAAAGATAGAATTTCAGTTTTAAGGAGTATGCTTTGAGTAGTAATAAGTATTTAGAAAAGTGAAGAAGTAAAGTGAGAAAAGAAGATAGAATTTCAGTTTTAAAGAGTATGCTTTGATAAGCAATAAGTATTTAGAAAAGTGAATAAGTAAAGTAAGAAAAGAAGATAGAATTTCAGTTTTTAAGAGTTTGCTTTGAGAAGTAATAAGTATTTAGAAAAGTGAAGAAGTAAAGAAAGAAAAGAAGAAAGAATTTCAGTTTTAAGGAGTATTCTTTGAGAAGCAATAAGAATTTAGAAAAGTGAATAAGTAAAGTAAGAAAAGAAGATAGAATTTCAGTTTTAAGGAGTATGCTTTGAGTAGTAATAAGTATTTAGAAAAGTGAATAAGTAAAGTAAGAAAATAAGATAGAATTTCAGTATTAAGGAGTATGCATTGAGAATTAATAAGTATTTAGAAAAGTGAAGAAGTAAAGCAAGAAAAAAAGATAGAATTTCAGTTTTAAGGAGTATGCTTTGAGAAGTAATAAGTATTTAGAAAAGTGAAGAAGTAAAGATAGAAAAGAAGATAGAATTTCAGTTTTAAGGAGTATGCTTTGAGAAGTAATAAGTATTTAGAAAAGTGAATAAGTAAAGCAAGAAAAAAAGATAGAATTTCAGTTTTAAAGAGTATGCTTTGAGAAGTAATAAGTATTTAGAAAAGTGAAGAAGTAAAGCAAGAAAAGAAGAAAGATTTTCAGTTTTAAGGAGTATGCTTTGAGAAGTAATAAGTATTTAGAAAAGTGAATAAGTAAAGTAAGAAAAGAAGATAGAATTTCAGTTTTAAGGAGTATGCCTTGCGAAGTAGAAAGAATTTAGAAAAGTGAATAAGTAAAGTAAGAAAAGAAGATAGAATTTCAGTTTTGAGGAGTATGCTTTGAGAAGTAATAAGTATTTATAAAAGTGAATAAGTAATGTAAGAAAAGAATATCTAATGATAAGTTTGCGTAGCAATCACTAAAATATATTTAAGAATATCCAAAATGTTAGTAATAATGTATTAATAACGAATCTGTATTCGGTTTGTCAAGATATGCTTGTAGATGAAAGTTAGCCTATAGAAAAGTGAAGAAGTAAAGTAAGAAAAGAAGATAGAATTTCAGTTTTGAGGAGTATGCTTTGAGAAGTAATAAGTATTTATAAAAGTGAATAAGTAATGTAAGAAAAGAATATCTAATGATAAGTTTGCGTAGCAATCACTAAAATATATTTAAGAATATCCAAAATGTTAGTAATAATGTATTAATAACGAATCTGTATTCGGTTTGTCAAGATATGCTTGTAGATGAAAGTTAGCCTATAGAAAAGTGAAGAAGTAAAGTAAGAAAAGAAGATAGAATTTCTGTTTTAAGGAGTATGCTTTGAGAAGTAATAAGTATTTATAAAAGTGAATAAGTAATGTAAGAAAAGAATATCTAATGATAAGTTTGCGTAGCAATCACTAAAATATATTTAAGAATATCCAAAATGTTAGTAATAATGTATTAATAACGAATCTGTATTCGGTTTGTCAAGATATGCTTGTAGATGAAAGTTAGCCTATAGAAAAGTGAAGAAGTAAAGTAAGAAAAGAAGATAGAATTTCTGTTTTAAGGAGTATGCTTTGAGAAGTAATAAGTATTTATAAAAGTGAATAAGTAATGTAAGAAAAGAATATCTAATGATAAGTTTGCGTAGCAATCACTAAAATATATTTAAGAATATCCAAAATGTTAGTAATAATGTATTAATAACGAATCTGTATTCGGTTTGTCAAGATATGCTTGTAGATGAAAGTTAGCCTATAGAAAAGTGAAGAAGTAAAGTAAGAAAAGAAGATAGAATTTTTGTTTTAAGGAGTATGCTTTGAGAAGTAATAAGTATTTATAAAAGTGAATAAGTAATGTAAGAAAAGAATATCTAATGATAAGTTTGCGTAGCAATCACTAAAATATATTTAAGAATATCCAAAATGTTAGTAATAATGTATTAATAACGAATCTGTATTCGGTTTGTCAAGATATGCTTGTAGATGAAAGTTAGCCTGAGAAAAGTGAATAAGTAAAGTAAGAAAAGAAGATAGAATTTCAGTTTTGAGGAGTATGCTTTGAGAAGTAATAAGTATTTATAAAAGTGAATAAGTAATGTAAGAAAAGAATATCTAATGATAAGTTTGCGTAGCAATCACTAAAATATATTTAAGAATATCCAAAATGTTAGTAATAATGTATTAATAACGAATCTGTATTCGGTTTGTCAAGATATGCTTGTAGATGAAAGTTAGCCTATAGAAAAGTGAATAAGTAAAGTAAGAAAAGAAGATAGAATTTCAGTTTTGAGGAGTATGCTTTGAGAAGTAATAAGTATTTATAAAAGTGAATAAGTAATGTAAGAAAAGAATATCTAATGATAAGTTTGCGTAGCAATCACTAAAATATATTTAAGAATATCCAAAATGTTAGTAATAATGTATTAATAACGAATCTGTATTCGGTTTGTCAAGATATGCTTGTAGATGAAAGTTAGCCTATAGAAAAGTGAAGAAGTAAAGTAAGAAAAGAAGATAGAATTTCTGTTTTAAGGAGTATGCTTTGAGAAGTAATAAGTATTTATAAAAGTGAATAAGTAAAGTAAGAAAAGAAGATAGAATTTCAGTTTTAAGGAGTATCTTTGAGAAGTAATAAGTATTTAGAAAAGTGAAGAAGTAAAGTAAGAAAAGAAGATAGAATTTCAGTTTTAAGGAGTATGACTTGCGAAGTAATAAGTATTACGAAAAGTGAAGAAGTAAAGTGAGAAAAGAAGATAGAATTTCAGTTTTAAGTAGTATGCTTTGATAAGCAATAAGAATTTAGAAAAGGGAAGAAGTAAAGCAAGAAAAAAAGATAGAATTTCAGTTTTAAGGAGTATCTTTGAGAAGTAATAAGTATTTAGAAAAGTGAAGAAGTAAAGTAAGAAAAAAAGATAGAATTTCAGTTTTAAGGAGTATGCTTTGAGTAGTAATAAGTATTTAGAAAAGTGAAGAAGTAAAGTGAGAAAAGAAGATAGAATTTCAGTTTTAAAGAGTATGCTTTGATAAGCAATAAGTATTTAGAAAAGTGAATAAGTAAAGTAAGAAAAGAAGATAGAATTTCAGTTTTTAAGAGTTTGCTTTGAGAAGTAATAAGTATTTAGAAAAGTGAAGAAGTAAAGAAAGAAAAGAAGAAAGAATTTCAGTTTTAAGGAGTATTCTTTGAGAAGCAATAAGAATTTAGAAAAGTGAATAAGTAAAGTAAGAAAAGAAGATAGAATTTCAGTTTTAAGGAGTATGCTTTGAGTAGTAATAAGTATTTAGAAAAGTGAATAAGTAAAGTAAGAAAATAAGATAGAATTTCAGTATTAAGGAGTATGCATTGAGAATTAATAAGTATTTAGAAAAGTGAAGAAGTAAAGCAAGAAAAAAAGATAGAATTTCAGTTTTAAGGAGTATGCTTTGAGAAGTAATAAGTATTTAGAAAAGTGAAGAAGTAAAGATAGAAAAGAAGATAGAATTTCAGTTTTAAGGAGTATGCTTTGAGAAGTAATAAGTATTTAGAAAAGTGAATAAGTAAAGCAAGAAAAAAAGATAGAATTTCAGTTTTAAAGAGTATGCTTTGAGAAGTAATAAGTATTTAGAAAAGTGAAGAAGTAAAGCAAGAAAAGAAGAAAGATTTTCAGTTTTAAGGAGTATGCTTTGAGAAGTAATAAGTATTTAGAAAAGTGAATAAGTAAAGTAAGAAAAGAAGATAGAATTTCAGTTTTAAGGAGTATGCCTTGCGAAGTAGAAAGAATTTAGAAAAGTGAATAAGTAAAGTAAGAAAAGAAGATAGAATTTCAGTTTTGAGGAGTATGCTTTGAGAAGTAATAAGTATTTATAAAAGTGAATAAGTAATGTAAGAAAAGAATATCTAATGATAAGTTTGCGTAGCAATCACTAAAATATATTTAAGAATATCCAAAATGTTAGTAATAATGTATTAATAACGAATCTGTATTCGGTTTGTCAAGATATGCTTGTAGATGAAAGTTAGCCTATAGAAAAGTGAAGAAGTAAAGTAAGAAAAGAAGATAGAATTTCAGTTTTGAGGAGTATGCTTTGAGAAGTAATAAGTATTTATAAAAGTGAATAAGTAATGTAAGAAAAGAATATCTAATGATAAGTTTGCGTAGCAATCACTAAAATATATTTAAGAATATCCAAAATGTTAGTAATAATGTATTAATAACGAATCTGTATTCGGTTTGTCAAGATATGCTTGTAGATGAAAGTTAGCCTATAGAAAAGTGAAGAAGTAAAGTAAGAAAAGAAGATAGAATTTTTGTTTTAAGGAGTATGCTTTGAGAAGTAATAAGTATTTATAAAAGTGAATAAGTAATGTAAGAAAAGAATATCTAATGATAAGTTTGCGTAGCAATCACTAAAATATATTTAAGAATATCCAAAATGTTAGTAATAATGTATTAATAACGAATCTGTATTCGGTTTGTCAAGATATGCTTGTAGATGAAAGTTAGCCTGAGAAAAGTGAATAAGTAAAGTAAGAAAAGAAGATAGAATTTCAGTTTTGAGGAGTATGCTTTGAGAAGTAATAAGTATTTATAAAAGTGAATAAGTAATGTAAGAAAAGAATATCTAATGATAAGTTTGCGTAGCAATCACTAAAATATATTTAAGAATATCCAAAATGTTAGTAATAATGTATTAATAACGAATCTGTATTCGGTTTGTCAAGATATGCTTGTAGATGAAAGTTAGCCTATAGAAAAGTGAATAAGTAAAGTAAGAAAAGAAGATAGAATTTCAGTTTTGAGGAGTATGCTTTGAGAAGTAATAAGTATTTATAAAAGTGAATAAGTAATGTAAGAAAAGAATATCTAATGATAAGTTTGCGTAGCAATCACTAAAATATATTTAAGAATATCCAAAATGTTAGTAATAATGTATTAATAACGAATCTGTATTCGGTTTGTCAAGATATGCTTGTAGATGAAAGTTAGCCTATAGAAAAGTGAAGAAGTAAAGTAAGAAAAGAAGATAGAATTTCTGTTTTAAGGAGTATGCTTTGAGAAGTAATAAGTATTTATAAAAGTGAATAAGTAAAGTAAGAAAAGAAGATAGAATTTCAGTTTTAAGGAGTATCTTTGAGAAGTAATAAGTATTTAGAAAAGTGAAGAAGTAAAGTAAGAAAAGAAGATAGAATTTCAGTTTTAAGGAGTATGACTTGCGAAGTAATAAGTATTACGAAAAGTGAAGAAGTAAAGTGAGAAAAGAAGATAGAATTTCAGTTTTAAGTAGTATGCTTTGATAAGCAATAAGAATTTAGAAAAGGGAAGAAGTAAAGCAAGAAAAAAAGATAGAATTTCAGTTTTAAGGAGTATCTTTGAGAAGTAATAAGTATTTAGAAAAGTGAAGAAGTAAAGTAAGAAAAAAAGATAGAATTTCAGTTTTAAGGAGTATGCTTTGAGTAGTAATAAGTATTTAGAAAAGTGAAGAAGTAAAGTGAGAAAAGAAGATAGAATTTCAGTTTTAAAGAGTATGCTTTGATAAGCAATAAGTATTTAGAAAAGTGAATAAGTAAAGTAAGAAAAGAAGATAGAATTTCAGTTTTTAAGAGTTTGCTTTGAGAAGTAATAAGTATTTAGAAAAGTGAAGAAGTAAAGAAAGAAAAGAAGAAAGAATTTCAGTTTTAAGGAGTATTCTTTGAGAAGCAATAAGAATTTAGAAAAGTGAATAAGTAAAGTAAGAAAAGAAGATAGAATTTCAGTTTTAAGGAGTATGCTTTGAGTAGTAATAAGTATTTAGAAAAGTGAATAAGTAAAGTAAGAAAATAAGATAGAATTTCAGTATTAAGGAGTATGCATTGAGAATTAATAAGTATTTAGAAAAGTGAAGAAGTAAAGCAAGAAAAAAAGATAGAATTTCAGTTTTAAGGAGTATGCTTTGAGAAGTAATAAGTATTTAGAAAAGTGAAGAAGTAAAGATAGAAAAGAAGATAGAATTTCAGTTTTAAGGAGTATGCTTTGAGAAGTAATAAGTATTTAGAAAAGTGAATAAGTAAAGCAAGAAAAAAAGATAGAATTTCAGTTTTAAAGAGTATGCTTTGAGAAGTAATAAGTATTTAGAAAAGTGAAGAAGTAAAGCAAGAAAAGAAGAAAGATTTTCAGTTTTAAGGAGTATGCTTTGAGAAGTAATAAGTATTTAGAAAAGTGAATAAGTAAAGTAAGAAAAGAAGATAGAATTTCAGTTTTAAGGAGTATGCCTTGCGAAGTAGAAAGAATTTAGAAAAGTGAATAAGTAAAGTAAGAAAAGAAGATAGAATTTCAGTTTTGAGGAGTATGCTTTGAGAAGTAATAAGTATTTATAAAAGTGAATAAGTAATGTAAGAAAAGAATATCTAATGATAAGTTTGCGTAGCAATCACTAAAATATATTTAAGAATATCCAAAATGTTAGTAATAATGTATTAATAACGAATCTGTATTCGGTTTGTCAAGATATGCTTGTAGATGAAAGTTAGCCTATAGAAAAGTGAAGAAGTAAAGTAAGAAAAGAAGATAGAATTTCAGTTTTGAGGAGTATGCTTTGAGAAGTAATAAGTATTTATAAAAGTGAATAAGTAATGTAAGAAAAGAATATCTAATGATAAGTTTGCGTAGCAATCACTAAAATATATTTAAGAATATCCAAAATGTTAGTAATAATGTATTAATAACGAATCTGTATTCGGTTTGTCAAGATATGCTTGTAGATGAAAGTTAGCCTATAGAAAAGTGAAGAAGTAAAGTAAGAAAAGAAGATAGAATTTCTGTTTTAAGGAGTATGCTTTGAGAAGTAATAAGTATTTATAAAAGTGAATAAGTAATGTAAGAAAAGAATATCTAATGATAAGTTTGCGTAGCAATCACTAAAATATATTTAAGAATATCCAAAATGTTAGTAATAATGTATTAATAACGAATCTGTATTCGGTTTGTCAAGATATGCTTGTAGATGAAAGTTAGCCTATAGAAAAGTGAAGAAGTAAAGTAAGAAAAGAAGATAGAATTTCTGTTTTAAGGAGTATGCTTTGAGAAGTAATAAGTATTTATAAAAGTGAATAAGTAATGTAAGAAAAGAATATCTAATGATAAGTTTGCGTAGCAATCACTAAAATATATTTAAGAATATCCAAAATGTTAGTAATAATGTATTAATAACGAATCTGTATTCGGTTTGTCAAGATATGCTTGTAGATGAAAGTTAGCCTATAGAAAAGTGAAGAAGTAAAGTAAGAAAAGAAGATAGAATTTCTGTTTTAAGGAGTATGCTTTGAGAAGTAATAAGTATTTATAAAAGTGAATAAGTAATGTAAGAAAAGAATATCTAATGATAAGTTTGCGTAGCAATCACTAAAATATATTTAAGAATATCCAAAATGTTAGTAATAATGTATTAATAACGAATCTGTATTCGGTTTGTCAAGATATGCTTGTAGATGAAAGTTAGCCTGAGAAAAGTGAATAAGTAAAGTAAGAAAAGAAGATAGAATTTCAGTTTTGAGGAGTATGCTTTGAGAAGTAATAAGTATTTATAAAAGTGAATAAGTAATGTAAGAAAAGAATATCTAATGATAAGTTTGCGTAGCAATCACTAAAATATATTTAAGAATATCCAAAATGTTAGTAATAATGTATTAATAACGAATCTGTATTCGGTTTGTCAAGATATGCTTGTAGATGAAAGTTAGCCTATAGAAAAGTGAATAAGTAAAGTAAGAAAAGAAGATAGAATTTCAGTTTTGAGGAGTATGCTTTGAGAAGTAATAAGTATTTATAAAAGTGAATAAGTAATGTAAGAAAAGAATATCTAATGATAAGTTTGCGTAGCAATCACTAAAATATATTTAAGAATATCCAAAATGTTAGTAATAATGTATTAATAACGAATCTGTATTCGGTTTGTCAAGATATGCTTGTAGATGAAAGTTAGCCTATAGAAAAGTGAAGAAGTAAAGTAAGAAAAGAAGATAGAATTTCTGTTTTAAGGAGTATGCTTTGAGAAGTAATAAGTATTTATAAAAGTGAATAAGTAAAGTAAGAAAAGAAGATAGAATTTCAGTTTTAAGGAGTATCTTTGAGAAGTAATAAGTATTTAGAAAAGTGAAGAAGTAAAGTAAGAAAAGAAGATAGAATTTCAGTTTTTAAGAGTTTGCTTTGAGAAGTAATAAGTATTTAGAAAAGTGAAGAAGTAAAGAAAGAAAAGAAGAAAGAATTTCAGTTTTAAGGAGTATTCTTTGAGAAGCAATAAGAATTTAGAAAAGTGAATAAGTAAAGTAAGAAAAGAAGATAGAATTTCAGTTTTAAGGAGTATGCTTTGAGTAGTAATAAGTATTTAGAAAAGTGAATAAGTAAAGTAAGAAAATAAGATAGAATTTCAGTATTAAGGAGTATGCATTGAGAATTAATAAGTATTTAGAAAAGTGAAGAAGTAAAGCAAGAAAAAAAGATAGAATTTCAGTTTTAAGGAGTATGCTTTGAGAAGTAATAAGTATTTAGAAAAGTGAAGAAGTAAAGATAGAAAAGAAGATAGAATTTCAGTTTTAAGGAGTATGCTTTGAGAAGTAATAAGTATTTAGAAAAGTGAATAAGTAAAGCAAGAAAAAAAGATAGAATTTCAGTTTTAAAGAGTATGCTTTGAGAAGTAATAAGTATTTAGAAAAGTGAAGAAGTAAAGCAAGAAAAGAAGAAAGATTTTCAGTTTTAAGGAGTATGCTTTGAGAAGTAATAAGTATTTAGAAAAGTGAATAAGTAAAGTAAGAAAAGAAGATAGAATTTCAGTTTTAAGGAGTATGCCTTGCGAAGTAGAAAGAATTTAGAAAAGTGAATAAGTAAAGTAAGAAAAGAAGATAGAATTTCAGTTTTGAGGAGTATGCTTTGAGAAGTAATAAGTATTTATAAAAGTGAATAAGTAAAGTAAGAAAAGAAGATAGAATTTCAGTTTTAAGGAGTATGCTTTGAGAAGTAATAAGTATTTATAAAAGTGAATAAGTAAAGTAAGAAAAGAAGATAGAATTTCAGTTTTAAGGAGTATCTTTGAGAAGTAATAAGTATTTAGAAAAGTGAAGAAGTAAAGTAAGAAAAGAAGATAGAATTTCAGTTTTAAGGAGTATGACTTGCGAAGTAATAAGTATTACGAAAAGTGAAGAAGTAAAGTGAGAAAAGAAGATAGAATTTCAGTTTTAAGTAGTATGCTTTGATAAGCAATAAGAATTTAGAAAAGGGAAGAAGTAAAGCAAGAAAAAAAGATAGAATTTCAGTTTTAAGGAGTATCTTTGAGAAGTAATAAGTATTTAGAAAAGTGAAGAAGTAAAGTAAGAAAAAAAGATAGAATTTCAGTTTTAAGGAGTATGCTTTGAGTAGTAATAAGTATTTAGAAAAGTGAAGAAGTAAAGTGAGAAAAGAAGATAGAATTTCAGTTTTAAAGAGTATGCTTTGATAAGCAATAAGTATTTAGAAAAGTGAATAAGTAAAGTAAGAAAAGAAGATAGAATTTCAGTTTTTAAGAGTTTGCTTTGAGAAGTAATAAGTATTTAGAAAAGTGAAGAAGTAAAGAAAGAAAAGAAGAAAGAATTTCAGTTTTAAGGAGTATTCTTTGAGAAGCAATAAGAATTTAGAAAAGTGAATAAGTAAAGTAAGAAAAGAAGATAGAATTTCAGTTTTAAGGAGTATGCTTTGAGTAGTAATAAGTATTTAGAAAAGTGAATAAGTAAAGTAAGAAAATAAGATAGAATTTCAGTATTAAGGAGTATGCATTGAGAATTAATAAGTATTTAGAAAAGTGAAGAAGTAAAGCAAGAAAAAAAGATAGAATTTCAGTTTTAAGGAGTATGCTTTGAGAAGTAATAAGTATTTAGAAAAGTGAAGAAGTAAAGATAGAAAAGAAGATAGAATTTCAGTTTTAAGGAGTATGCTTTGAGAAGTAATAAGTATTTAGAAAAGTGAATAAGTAAAGCAAGAAAAAAAGATAGAATTTCAGTTTTAAAGAGTATGCTTTGAGAAGTAATAAGTATTTAGAAAAGTGAAGAAGTAAAGCAAGAAAAGAAGAAAGATTTTCAGTTTTAAGGAGTATGCTTTGAGAAGTAATAAGTATTTAGAAAAGTGAATAAGTAAAGTAAGAAAAGAAGATAGAATTTCAGTTTTAAGGAGTATGCCTTGCGAAGTAGAAAGAATTTAGAAAAGTGAATAAGTAAAGTAAGAAAAGAAGATAGAATTTCAGTTTTGAGGAGTATGCTTTGAGAAGTAATAAGTATTTATAAAAGTGAATAAGTAAAGTAAGAAAAGAAGATAGAATTTCAGTTTTAAGGAGTATGCTTTGAGAAGTAATAAGTATTTATAAAAGTGAATAAGTAAAGTAAGAAAAGAAGATAGAATTTCAGTTTTAAGGAGTATCTTTGAGAAGTAATAAGTATTTAGAAAAGTGAAGAAGTAAAGTAAGAAAAGAAGATAGAATTTCAGTTTTAAGGAGTATGACTTGCGAAGTAATAAGTATTACGAAAAGTGAAGAAGTAAAGTGAGAAAAGAAGATAGAATTTCAGTTTTAAGTAGTATGCTTTGATAAGCAATAAGAATTTAGAAAAGGGAAGAAGTAAAGCAAGAAAAAAAGATAGAATTTCAGTTTTAAGGAGTATCTTTGAGAAGTAATAAGTATTTAGAAAAGTGAAGAAGTAAAGTAAGAAAAAAAGATAGAATTTCAGTTTTAAGGAGTATGCTTTGAGTAGTAATAAGTATTTAGAAAAGTGAAGAAGTAAAGTGAGAAAAGAAGATAGAATTTCAGTTTTAAAGAGTATGCTTTGATAAGCAATAAGTATTTAGAAAAGTGAATAAGTAAAGTAAGAAAAGAAGATAGAATTTCAGTTTTTAAGAGTTTGCTTTGAGAAGTAATAAGTATTTAGAAAAGTGAAGAAGTAAAGAAAGAAAAGAAGAAAGAATTTCAGTTTTAAGGAGTATTCTTTGAGAAGCAATAAGAATTTAGAAAAGTGAATAAGTAAAGTAAGAAAAGAAGATAGAATTTCAGTTTTAAGGAGTATGCTTTGAGTAGTAATAAGTATTTAGAAAAGTGAATAAGTAAAGCAAGAAAAAAAGATAGAATTTCAGTTTTAAAGAGTATGCTTTGAGAAGTAATAAGTATTTAGAAAAGTGAAGAAGTAAAGCAAGAAAAGAAGAAAGATTTTCAGTTTTAAGGAGTATGCTTTGAGAAGTAATAAGTATTTAGAAAAGTGAATAAGTAAAGTAAGAAAAGAAGATAGAATTTCAGTTTTAAGGAGTATGCCTTGCGAAGTAGAAAGAATTTAGAAAAGTGAATAAGTAAAGTAAGAAAAGAAGATAGAATTTCAGTTTTGAGGAGTATGCTTTGAGAAGTAATAAGTATTTATAAAAGTGAATAAGTAAAGTAAGAAAAGAAGATAGAATTTCAGTTTTAAGGAGTATCTTTGAGAAGTAATAAGTATTTAGAAAAGTGAAGAAGTAAAGTAAGAAAAGAAGATAGAATTTCAGTTTTAAGGAGTATGACTTGCGAAGTAATAAGTATTACGAAAAGTGAAGAAGTAAAGTGAGAAAAGAAGATAGAATTTCAGTTTTAAGTAGTATGCTTTGATAAGCAATAAGAATTTAGAAAAGGGAAGAAGTAAAGCAAGAAAAAAAGATAGAATTTCAGTTTTAAGGAGTATCTTTGAGAAGTAATAAGTATTTAGAAAAGTGAAGAAGTAAAGTAAGAAAAGAAGATAGAATTTCTGTTTTAAGGAGTATGCTTTGAGAAGTAATAAGTATTTATAAAAGTGAATAAGTAAAGTAAGAAAAGAAGATAGAATTTCAGTTTTAAGGAGTATCTTTGAGAAGTAATAAGTATTTAGAAAAGTGAAGAAGTAAAGTAAGAAAAGAAGATAGAATTTCAGTTTTAAGGAGTATGACTTGCGAAGTAATAAGTATTACGAAAAGTGAAGAAGTAAAGTGAGAAAAGAAGATAGAATTTCAGTTTTAAGTAGTATGCTTTGATAAGCAATAAGAATTTAGAAAAGGGAAGAAGTAAAGCAAGAAAAAAAGATAGAATTTCAGTTTTAAGGAGTATCTTTGAGAAGTAATAAGTATTTAGAAAAGTGAAGAAGTAAAGTAAGAAAAAAAGATAGAATTTCAGTTTTAAGGAGTATGCTTTGAGTAGTAATAAGTATTTAGAAAAGTGAAGAAGTAAAGTGAGAAAAGAAGATAGAATTTCAGTTTTAAAGAGTATGCTTTGATAAGCAATAAGTATTTAGAAAAGTGAATAAGTAAAGTAAGAAAAGAAGATAGAATTTCAGTTTTTAAGAGTTTGCTTTGAGAAGTAATAAGTATTTAGAAAAGTGAAGAAGTAAAGAAAGAAAAGAAGAAAGAATTTCAGTTTTAAGGAGTATTCTTTGAGAAGCAATAAGAATTTAGAAAAGTGAATAAGTAAAGTAAGAAAAGAAGATAGAATTTCAGTTTTAAGGAGTATGCTTTGAGTAGTAATAAGTATTTAGAAAAGTGAATAAGTAAAGTAAGAAAATAAGATAGAATTTCAGTATTAAGGAGTATGCATTGAGAATTAATAAGTATTTAGAAAAGTGAAGAAGTAAAGCAAGAAAAAAAGATAGAATTTCAGTTTTAAGGAGTATGCTTTGAGAAGTAATAAGTATTTAGAAAAGTGAAGAAGTAAAGATAGAAAAGAAGATAGAATTTCAGTTTTAAGGAGTATGCTTTGAGAAGTAATAAGTATTTAGAAAAGTGAATAAGTAAAGCAAGAAAAAAAGATAGAATTTCAGTTTTAAAGAGTATGCTTTGAGAAGTAATAAGTATTTAGAAAAGTGAAGAAGTAAAGCAAGAAAAGAAGAAAGATTTTCAGTTTTAAGGAGTATGCTTTGAGAAGTAATAAGTATTTAGAAAAGTGAATAAGTAAAGTAAGAAAAGAAGATAGAATTTCAGTTTTAAGGAGTATGCCTTGCGAAGTAGAAAGAATTTAGAAAAGTGAATAAGTAAAGTAAGAAAAGAAGATAGAATTTCAGTTTTGAGGAGTATGCTTTGAGAAGTAATAAGTATTTATAAAAGTGAATAAGTAATGTAAGAAAAGAATATCTAATGATAAGTTTGCGTAGCAATCACTAAAATATATTTAAGAATATCCAAAATGTTAGTAATAATGTATTAATAACGAATCTGTATTCGGTTTGTCAAGATATGCTTGTAGATGAAAGTTAGCCTATAGAAAAGTGAAGAAGTAAAGTAAGAAAAGAAGATAGAATTTCTGTTTTAAGGAGTATGCTTTGAGAAGTAATAAGTATTTATAAAAGTGAATAAGTAATGTAAGAAAAGAATATCTAATGATAAGTTTGCGTAGCAATCACTAAAATATATTTAAGAATATCCAAAATGTTAGTAATAATGTATTAATAACGAATCTGTATTCGGTTTGTCAAGATATGCTTGTAGATGAAAGTTAGCCTATAGAAAAGTGAAGAAGTAAAGTAAGAAAAGAAGATAGAATTTCTGTTTTAAGGAGTATGCTTTGAGAAGTAATAAGTATTTATAAAAGTGAATAAGTAATGTAAGAAAAGAATATCTAATGATAAGTTTGCGTAGCAATCACTAAAATATATTTAAGAATATCCAAAATGTTAGTAATAATGTATTAATAACGAATCTGTATTCGGTTTGTCAAGATATGCTTGTAGATGAAAGTTAGCCTATAGAAAAGTGAAGAAGTAAAGTAAGAAAAGAAGATAGAATTTCTGTTTTAAGGAGTATGCTTTGAGAAGTAATAAGTATTTAGAAAAGTGAAGAAGTAAAGATAGAAAAGAAGATAGAATTTCAGTTTTAAGGAGTATGCTTTGAGAAGTAATAAGTATTTAGAAAAGTGAATAAGTAAAGCAAGAAAAAAAGATAGAATTTCAGTTTTAAAGAGTATGCTTTGAGAAGTAATAAGTATTTAGAAAAGTGAAGAAGTAAAGCAAGAAAAGAAGAAAGATTTTCAGTTTTAAGGAGTATGCTTTGAGAAGTAATAAGTATTTAGAAAAGTGAATAAGTAAAGTAAGAAAAGAAGATAGAATTTCAGTTTTAAGGAGTATGCCTTGCGAAGTAGAAAGAATTTAGAAAAGTGAATAAGTAAAGTAAGAAAAGAAGATAGAATTTCAGTTTTGAGGAGTATGCTTTGAGAAGTAATAAGTATTTATAAAAGTGAATAAGTAATGTAAGAAAAGAATATCTAATGATAAGTTTGCGTAGCAATCACTAAAATATATTTAAGAATATCCAAAATGTTAGTAATAATGTATTAATAACGAATCTGTATTCGGTTTGTCAAGATATGCTTGTAGATGAAAGTTAGCCTATAGAAAAGTGAAGAAGTAAAGTAAGAAAAGAAGATAGAATTTCTGTTTTAAGGAGTATGCTTTGAGAAGTAATAAGTATTTATAAAAGTGAATAAGTAATGTAAGAAAAGAATATCTAATGATAAGTTTGCGTAGCAATCACTAAAATATATTTAAGAATATCCAAAATGTTAGTAATAATGTATTAATAACGAATCTGTATTCGGTTTGTCAAGATATGCTTGTAGATGAAAGTTAGCCTATAGAAAAGTGAAGAAGTAAAGTAAGAAAAGAAGATAGAATTTCTGTTTTAAGGAGTATGCTTTGAGAAGTAATAAGTATTTAGAAAAGTGAAGAAGTAAAGATAGAAAAGAAGATAGAATTTCAGTTTTAAGGAGTATGCTTTGAGAAGTAATAAGTATTTAGAAAAGTGAATAAGTAAAGCAAGAAAAAAAGATAGAATTTCAGTTTTAAAGAGTATGCTTTGAGAAGTAATAAGTATTTAGAAAAGTGAAGAAGTAAAGCAAGAAAAGAAGAAAGATTTTCAGTTTTAAGGAGTATGCTTTGAGAAGTAATAAGTATTTAGAAAAGTGAATAAGTAAAGTAAGAAAAGAAGATAGAATTTCAGTTTTAAGGAGTATGCCTTGCGAAGTAGAAAGAATTTAGAAAAGTGAATAAGTAAAGTAAGAAAAGAAGATAGAATTTCAGTTTTGAGGAGTATGCTTTGAGAAGTAATAAGTATTTATAAAAGTGAATAAGTAATGTAAGAAAAGAATATCTAATGATAAGTTTGCGTAGCAATCACTAAAATATATTTAAGAATATCCAAAATGTTAGTAATAATGTATTAATAACGAATCTGTATTCGGTTTGTCAAGATATGCTTGTAGATGAAAGTTAGCCTATAGAAAAGTGAAGAAGTAAAGTAAGAAAAGAAGATAGAATTTCTGTTTTAAGGAGTATGCTTTGAGAAGTAATAAGTATTTATAAAAGTGAATAAGTAATGTAAGAAAAGAATATCTAATGATAAGTTTGCGTAGCAATCACTAAAATATATTTAAGAATATCCAAAATGTTAGTAATAATGTATTAATAACGAATCTGTATTCGGTTTGTCAAGATATGCTTGTAGATGAAAGTTAGCCTATAGAAAAGTGAAGAAGTAAAGTAAGAAAAGAAGATAGAATTTCTGTTTTAAGGAGTATGCTTTGAGAAGTAATAAGTATTTATAAAAGTGAATAAGTAATGTAAGAAAAGAATATCTAATGATAAGTTTGCGTAGCAATCACTAAAATATATTTAAGAATATCCAAAATGTTAGTAATAATGTATTAATAACGAATCTGTATTCGGTTTGTCAAGATATGCTTGTAGATGAAAGTTAGCCTGAGAAAAGTGAATAAGTAAAGTAAGAAAAGAAGATAGAATTTCAGTTTTGAGGAGTATGCTTTGAGAAGTAATAAGTATTTATAAAAGTGAATAAGTAATGTAAGAAAAGAATATCTAATGATAAGTTTGCGTAGCAATCACTAAAATATATTTAAGAATATCCAAAATGTTAGTAATAATGTATTAATAACGAATCTGTATTCGGTTTGTCAAGATATGCTTGTAGATGAAAGTTAGCCTATAGAAAAGTGAAGAAGTAAAGTAAGAAAAGAAGATAGAATTTCTGTTTTAAGGAGTATGCTTTGAGAAGTAATAAGTATTTATAAAAGTGAATAAGTAATGTAAGAAAAGAATATCTAATGATAAGTTTGCGTAGCAATCACTAAAATATATTTAAGAATATCCAAAATGTTAGTAATAATGTATTAATAACGAATCTGTATTCGGTTTGTCAAGATATGCTTGTAGATGAAAGTTAGCCTGAGAAAAGTGAATAAGTAAAGTAAGAAAAGAAGATAGAATTTCAGTTTTGAGGAGTATGCTTTGAGAAGTAATAAGTATTTATAAAAGTGAATAAGTAATGTAAGAAAAGAATATCTAATGATAAGTTTGCGTAGCAATCACTAAAATATATTTAAGAATATCCAAAATGTTAGTAATAATGTATTAATAACGAATCTGTATTCGGTTTGTCAAGATATGCTTGTAGATGAAAGTTAGCCTATAGAAAAGTGAATAAGTAAAGTAAGAAAAGAAGATAGAATTTCAGTTTTGAGGAGTATGCTTTGAGAAGTAATAAGTATTTATAAAAGTGAATAAGTAATGTAAGAAAAGAATATCTAATGATAAGTTTGCGTAGCAATCACTAAAATATATTTAAGAATATCCAAAATGTTAGTAATAATGTATTAATAACGAATCTGTATTCGGTTTGTCAAGATATGCTTGTAGATGAAAGTTAGCCTATAGAAAAGTGAAGAAGTAAAGTAAGAAAAGAAGATAGAATTTCTGTTTTAAGGAGTATGCTTTGAGAAGTAATAAGTATTTATAAAAGTGAATAAGTAAAGTAAGAAAAGAAGATAGAATTTCAGTTTTAAGGAGTATCTTTGAGAAGTAATAAGTATTTAGAAAAGTGAAGAAGTAAAGTAAGAAAAGAAGATAGAATTTCAGTTTTAAGGAGTATGACTTGCGAAGTAATAAGTATTACGAAAAGTGAAGAAGTAAAGTGAGAAAAGAAGATAGAATTTCAGTTTTAAGTAGTATGCTTTGATAAGCAATAAGAATTTAGAAAAGGGAAGAAGTAAAGCAAGAAAAAAAGATAGAATTTCAGTTTTAAGGAGTATCTTTGAGAAGTAATAAGTATTTAGAAAAGTGAAGAAGTAAAGTAAGAAAAAAAGATAGAATTTCAGTTTTAAGGAGTATGCTTTGAGTAGTAATAAGTATTTAGAAAAGTGAAGAAGTAAAGTGAGAAAAGAAGATAGAATTTCAGTTTTAAAGAGTATGCTTTGATAAGCAATAAGTATTTAGAAAAGTGAATAAGTAAAGTAAGAAAAGAAGATAGAATTTCAGTTTTTAAGAGTTTGCTTTGAGAAGTAATAAGTATTTAGAAAAGTGAAGAAGTAAAGAAAGAAAAGAAGAAAGAATTTCAGTTTTAAGGAGTATTCTTTGAGAAGCAATAAGAATTTAGAAAAGTGAATAAGTAAAGTAAGAAAAGAAGATAGAATTTCAGTTTTAAGGAGTATGCTTTGAGTAGTAATAAGTATTTAGAAAAGTGAATAAGTAAAGTAAGAAAATAAGATAGAATTTCAGTATTAAGGAGTATGCATTGAGAATTAATAAGTATTTAGAAAAGTGAAGAAGTAAAGCAAGAAAAAAAGATAGAATTTCAGTTTTAAGGAGTATGCTTTGAGAAGTAATAAGTATTTAGAAAAGTGAATAAGTAAAGCAAGAAAAAAAGATAGAATTTCAGTTTTAAAGAGTATGCTTTGAGAAGTAATAAGTATTTAGAAAAGTGAAGAAGTAAAGCAAGAAAAGAAGAAAGATTTTCAGTTTTAAGGAGTATGCTTTGAGAAGTAATAAGTATTTAGAAAAGTGAATAAGTAAAGTAAGAAAAGAAGATAGAATTTCAGTTTTAAGGAGTATGCCTTGCGAAGTAGAAAGAATTTAGAAAAGTGAATAAGTAAAGTAAGAAAAGAAGATAGAATTTCAGTTTTGAGGAGTATGCTTTGAGAAGTAATAAGTATTTATAAAAGTGAATAAGTAATGTAAGAAAAGAATATCTAATGATAAGTTTGCGTAGCAATCACTAAAATATATTTAAGAATATCCAAAATGTTAGTAATAATGTATTAATAACGAATCTGTATTCGGTTTGTCAAGATATGCTTGTAGATGAAAGTTAGCCTATAGAAAAGTGAATAAGTAAAGTAAGAAAAGAAGATAGAATTTCAGTTTTGAGGAGTATGCTTTGAGAAGTAATAAGTATTTATAAAAGTGAATAAGTAATGTAAGAAAAGAATATCTAATGATAAGTTTGCGTAGCAATCACTAAAATATATTTAAGAATATCCAAAATGTTAGTAATAATGTATTAATAACGAATCTGTATTCGGTTTGTCAAGATATGCTTGTAGATGAAAGTTAGCCTATAGAAAAGTGAAGAAGTAAAGTAAGAAAAGAAGATAGAATTTCTGTTTTAAGGAGTATGCTTTGAGAAGTAATAAGTATTTATAAAAGTGAATAAGTAAAGTAAGAAAAGAAGATAGAATTTCAGTTTTAAGGAGTATCTTTGAGAAGTAATAAGTATTTAGAAAAGTGAAGAAGTAAAGTAAGAAAAGAAGATAGAATTTCAGTTTTAAGGAGTATGACTTGCGAAGTAATAAGTATTACGAAAAGTGAAGAAGTAAAGTGAGAAAAGAAGATAGAATTTCAGTTTTAAGTAGTATGCTTTGATAAGCAATAAGAATTTAGAAAAGGGAAGAAGTAAAGCAAGAAAAAAAGATAGAATTTCAGTTTTAAGGAGTATCTTTGAGAAGTAATAAGTATTTAGAAAAGTGAAGAAGTAAAGTAAGAAAAAAAGATAGAATTTCAGTTTTAAGGAGTATGCTTTGAGTAGTAATAAGTATTTAGAAAAGTGAAGAAGTAAAGTGAGAAAAGAAGATAGAATTTCAGTTTTAAAGAGTATGCTTTGATAAGCAATAAGTATTTAGAAAAGTGAATAAGTAAAGTAAGAAAAGAAGATAGAATTTCAGTTTTTAAGAGTTTGCTTTGAGAAGTAATAAGTATTTAGAAAAGTGAAGAAGTAAAGAAAGAAAAGAAGAAAGAATTTCAGTTTTAAGGAGTATTCTTTGAGAAGCAATAAGAATTTAGAAAAGTGAATAAGTAAAGTAAGAAAAGAAGATAGAATTTCAGTTTTAAGGAGTATGCTTTGAGTAGTAATAAGTATTTAGAAAAGTGAATAAGTAAAGTAAGAAAATAAGATAGAATTTCAGTATTAAGGAGTATGCATTGAGAATTAATAAGTATTTAGAAAAGTGAAGAAGTAAAGCAAGAAAAAAAGATAGAATTTCAGTTTTAAGGAGTATGCTTTGAGAAGTAATAAGTATTTAGAAAAGTGAAGAAGTAAAGATAGAAAAGAAGATAGAATTTCAGTTTTAAGGAGTATGCTTTGAGAAGTAATAAGTATTTAGAAAAGTGAATAAGTAAAGCAAGAAAAAAAGATAGAATTTCAGTTTTAAAGAGTATGCTTTGAGAAGTAATAAGTATTTAGAAAAGTGAAGAAGTAAAGCAAGAAAAGAAGAAAGATTTTCAGTTTTAAGGAGTATGCTTTGAGAAGTAATAAGTATTTAGAAAAGTGAATAAGTAAAGTAAGAAAAGAAGATAGAATTTCAGTTTTAAGGAGTATGCCTTGCGAAGTAGAAAGAATTTAGAAAAGTGAATAAGTAAAGTAAGAAAAGAAGATAGAATTTCAGTTTTGAGGAGTATGCTTTGAGAAGTAATAAGTATTTATAAAAGTGAATAAGTAATGTAAGAAAAGAATATCTAATGATAAGTTTGCGTAGCAATCACTAAAATATATTTAAGAATATCCAAAATGTTAGTAATAATGTATTAATAACGAATCTGTATTCGGTTTGTCAAGATATGCTTGTAGATGAAAGTTAGCCTATAGAAAAGTGAAGAAGTAAAGTAAGAAAAGAAGATAGAATTTCTGTTTTAAGGAGTATGCTTTGAGAAGTAATAAGTATTTATAAAAGTGAATAAGTAATGTAAGAAAAGAATATCTAATGATAAGTTTGCGTAGCAATCACTAAAATATATTTAAGAATATCCAAAATGTTAGTAATAATGTATTAATAACGAATCTGTATTCGGTTTGTCAAGATATGCTTGTAGATGAAAGTTAGCCTATAGAAAAGTGAAGAAGTAAAGTAAGAAAAGAAGATAGAATTTCTGTTTTAAGGAGTATGCTTTGAGAAGTAATAAGTATTTATAAAAGTGAATAAGTAATGTAAGAAAAGAATATCTAATGATAAGTTTGCGTAGCAATCACTAAAATATATTTAAGAATATCCAAAATGTTAGTAATAATGTATTAATAACGAATCTGTATTCGGTTTGTCAAGATATGCTTGTAGATGAAAGTTAGCCTGAGAAAAGTGAATAAGTAAAGTAAGAAAAGAAGATAGAATTTCAGTTTTGAGGAGTATGCTTTGAGAAGTAATAAGTATTTATAAAAGTGAATAAGTAATGTAAGAAAAGAATATCTAATGATAAGTTTGCGTAGCAATCACTAAAATATATTTAAGAATATCCAAAATGTTAGTAATAATGTATTAATAACGAATCTGTATTCGGTTTGTCAAGATATGCTTGTAGATGAAAGTTAGCCTATAGAAAAGTGAATAAGTAAAGTAAGAAAAGAAGATAGAATTTCAGTTTTGAGGAGTATGCTTTGAGAAGTAATAAGTATTTATAAAAGTGAATAAGTAATGTAAGAAAAGAATATCTAATGATAAGTTTGCGTAGCAATCACTAAAATATATTTAAGAATATCCAAAATGTTAGTAATAATGTATTAATAACGAATCTGTATTCGGTTTGTCAAGATATGCTTGTAGATGAAAGTTAGCCTATAGAAAAGTGAAGAAGTAAAGTAAGAAAAGAAGATAGAATTTCTGTTTTAAGGAGTATGCTTTGAGAAGTAATAAGTATTTATAAAAGTGAATAAGTAAAGTAAGAAAAGAAGATAGAATTTCAGTTTTAAGGAGTATCTTTGAGAAGTAATAAGTATTTAGAAAAGTGAAGAAGTAAAGTAAGAAAAGAAGATAGAATTTCAGTTTTAAGGAGTATGACTTGCGAAGTAATAAGTATTACGAAAAGTGAAGAAGTAAAGTGAGAAAAGAAGATAGAATTTCAGTTTTAAGTAGTATGCTTTGATAAGCAATAAGAATTTAGAAAAGGGAAGAAGTAAAGCAAGAAAAAAAGATAGAATTTCAGTTTTAAGGAGTATCTTTGAGAAGTAATAAGTATTTAGAAAAGTGAAGAAGTAAAGTAAGAAAAAAAGATAGAATTTCAGTTTTAAGGAGTATGCTTTGAGTAGTAATAAGTATTTAGAAAAGTGAAGAAGTAAAGTGAGAAAAGAAGATAGAATTTCAGTTTTAAAGAGTATGCTTTGATAAGCAATAAGTATTTAGAAAAGTGAATAAGTAAAGTAAGAAAAGAAGATAGAATTTCAGTTTTTAAGAGTTTGCTTTGAGAAGTAATAAGTATTTAGAAAAGTGAAGAAGTAAAGAAAGAAAAGAAGAAAGAATTTCAGTTTTAAGGAGTATTCTTTGAGAAGCAATAAGAATTTAGAAAAGTGAATAAGTAAAGTAAGAAAAGAAGATAGAATTTCAGTTTTAAGGAGTATGCTTTGAGTAGTAATAAGTATTTAGAAAAGTGAATAAGTAAAGTAAGAAAATAAGATAGAATTTCAGTATTAAGGAGTATGCATTGAGAATTAATAAGTATTTAGAAAAGTGAAGAAGTAAAGCAAGAAAAAAAGATAGAATTTCAGTTTTAAGGAGTATGCTTTGAGAAGTAATAAGTATTTAGAAAAGTGAAGAAGTAAAGATAGAAAAGAAGATAGAATTTCAGTTTTAAGGAGTATGCTTTGAGAAGTAATAAGTATTTAGAAAAGTGAATAAGTAAAGCAAGAAAAAAAGATAGAATTTCAGTTTTAAAGAGTATGCTTTGAGAAGTAATAAGTATTTAGAAAAGTGAAGAAGTAAAGCAAGAAAAGAAGAAAGATTTTCAGTTTTAAGGAGTATGCTTTGAGAAGTAATAAGTATTTAGAAAAGTGAATAAGTAAAGTAAGAAAAGAAGATAGAATTTCAGTTTTAAGGAGTATGCCTTGCGAAGTAGAAAGAATTTAGAAAAGTGAATAAGTAAAGTAAGAAAAGAAGATAGAATTTCAGTTTTGAGGAGTATGCTTTGAGAAGTAATAAGTATTTATAAAAGTGAATAAGTAATGTAAGAAAAGAATATCTAATGATAAGTTTGCGTAGCAATCACTAAAATATATTTAAGAATATCCAAAATGTTAGTAATAATGTATTAATAACGAATCTGTATTCGGTTTGTCAAGATATGCTTGTAGATGAAAGTTAGCCTATAGAAAAGTGAATAAGTAAAGTAAGAAAAGAAGATAGAATTTCAGTTTTGAGGAGTATGCTTTGAGAAGTAATAAGTATTTATAAAAGTGAATAAGTAATGTAAGAAAAGAATATCTAATGATAAGTTTGCGTAGCAATCACTAAAATATATTTAAGAATATCCAAAATGTTAGTAATAATGTATTAATAACGAATCTGTATTCGGTTTGTCAAGATATGCTTGTAGATGAAAGTTAGCCTATAGAAAAGTGAAGAAGTAAAGTAAGAAAAGAAGATAGAATTTCTGTTTTAAGGAGTATGCTTTGAGAAGTAATAAGTATTTATAAAAGTGAATAAGTAAAGTAAGAAAAGAAGATAGAATTTCAGTTTTAAGGAGTATCTTTGAGAAGTAATAAGTATTTAGAAAAGTGAAGAAGTAAAGTAAGAAAAGAAGATAGAATTTCAGTTTTAAGGAGTATGACTTGCGAAGTAATAAGTATTACGAAAAGTGAAGAAGTAAAGTGAGAAAAGAAGATAGAATTTCAGTTTTAAGTAGTATGCTTTGATAAGCAATAAGAATTTAGAAAAGGGAAGAAGTAAAGCAAGAAAAAAAGATAGAATTTCAGTTTTAAGGAGTATCTTTGAGAAGTAATAAGTATTTAGAAAAGTGAAGAAGTAAAGTAAGAAAAAAAGATAGAATTTCAGTTTTAAGGAGTATGCTTTGAGTAGTAATAAGTATTTAGAAAAGTGAAGAAGTAAAGTGAGAAAAGAAGATAGAATTTCAGTTTTAAAGAGTATGCTTTGATAAGCAATAAGTATTTAGAAAAGTGAATAAGTAAAGTAAGAAAAGAAGATAGAATTTCAGTTTTTAAGAGTTTGCTTTGAGAAGTAATAAGTATTTAGAAAAGTGAAGAAGTAAAGAAAGAAAAGAAGAAAGAATTTCAGTTTTAAGGAGTATTCTTTGAGAAGCAATAAGAATTTAGAAAAGTGAATAAGTAAAGTAAGAAAAGAAGATAGAATTTCAGTTTTAAGGAGTATGCTTTGAGTAGTAATAAGTATTTAGAAAAGTGAATAAGTAAAGTAAGAAAATAAGATAGAATTTCAGTATTAAGGAGTATGCATTGAGAATTAATAAGTATTTAGAAAAGTGAAGAAGTAAAGCAAGAAAAAAAGATAGAATTTCAGTTTTAAGGAGTATGCTTTGAGAAGTAATAAGTATTTAGAAAAGTGAAGAAGTAAAGATAGAAAAGAAGATAGAATTTCAGTTTTAAGGAGTATGCTTTGAGAAGTAATAAGTATTTAGAAAAGTGAATAAGTAAAGCAAGAAAAAAAGATAGAATTTCAGTTTTAAAGAGTATGCTTTGAGAAGTAATAAGTATTTAGAAAAGTGAAGAAGTAAAGCAAGAAAAGAAGAAAGATTTTCAGTTTTAAGGAGTATGCTTTGAGAAGTAATAAGTATTTAGAAAAGTGAATAAGTAAAGTAAGAAAAGAAGATAGAATTTCAGTTTTAAGGAGTATGCCTTGCGAAGTAGAAAGAATTTAGAAAAGTGAATAAGTAAAGTAAGAAAAGAAGATAGAATTTCAGTTTTGAGGAGTATGCTTTGAGAAGTAATAAGTATTTATAAAAGTGAATAAGTAATGTAAGAAAAGAATATCTAATGATAAGTTTGCGTAGCAATCACTAAAATATATTTAAGAATATCCAAAATGTTAGTAATAATGTATTAATAACGAATCTGTATTCGGTTTGTCAAGATATGCTTGTAGATGAAAGTTAGCCTATAGAAAAGTGAATAAGTAAAGTAAGAAAAGAAGATAGAATTTCAGTTTTGAGGAGTATGCTTTGAGAAGTAATAAGTATTTATAAAAGTGAATAAGTAATGTAAGAAAAGAATATCTAATGATAAGTTTGCGTAGCAATCACTAAAATATATTTAAGAATATCCAAAATGTTAGTAATAATGTATTAATAACGAATCTGTATTCGGTTTGTCAAGATATGCTTGTAGATGAAAGTTAGCCTATAGAAAAGTGAAGAAGTAAAGTAAGAAAAGAAGATAGAATTTCTGTTTTAAGGAGTATGCTTTGAGAAGTAATAAGTATTTATAAAAGTGAATAAGTAAAGTAAGAAAAGAAGATAGAATTTCAGTTTTAAGGAGTATCTTTGAGAAGTAATAAGTATTTAGAAAAGTGAAGAAGTAAAGTAAGAAAAGAAGATAGAATTTCAGTTTTAAGGAGTATGACTTGCGAAGTAATAAGTATTACGAAAAGTGAAGAAGTAAAGTGAGAAAAGAAGATAGAATTTCAGTTTTAAGTAGTATGCTTTGATAAGCAATAAGAATTTAGAAAAGGGAAGAAGTAAAGCAAGAAAAAAAGATAGAATTTCAGTTTTAAGGAGTATCTTTGAGAAGTAATAAGTATTTAGAAAAGTGAAGAAGTAAAGTAAGAAAAAAAGATAGAATTTCAGTTTTAAGGAGTATGCTTTGAGTAGTAATAAGTATTTAGAAAAGTGAAGAAGTAAAGTGAGAAAAGAAGATAGAATTTCAGTTTTAAAGAGTATGCTTTGATAAGCAATAAGTATTTAGAAAAGTGAATAAGTAAAGTAAGAAAAGAAGATAGAATTTCAGTTTTTAAGAGTTTGCTTTGAGAAGTAATAAGTATTTAGAAAAGTGAAGAAGTAAAGAAAGAAAAGAAGAAAGAATTTCAGTTTTAAGGAGTATTCTTTGAGAAGCAATAAGAATTTAGAAAAGTGAATAAGTAAAGTAAGAAAAGAAGATAGAATTTCAGTTTTAAGGAGTATGCTTTGAGTAGTAATAAGTATTTAGAAAAGTGAATAAGTAAAGTAAGAAAATAAGATAGAATTTCAGTATTAAGGAGTATGCATTGAGAATTAATAAGTATTTAGAAAAGTGAAGAAGTAAAGCAAGAAAAAAAGATAGAATTTCAGTTTTAAGGAGTATGCTTTGAGAAGTAATAAGTATTTAGAAAAGTGAAGAAGTAAAGATAGAAAAGAAGATAGAATTTCAGTTTTAAGGAGTATGCTTTGAGAAGTAATAAGTATTTAGAAAAGTGAATAAGTAAAGCAAGAAAAAAAGATAGAATTTCAGTTTTAAAGAGTATGCTTTGAGAAGTAATAAGTATTTAGAAAAGTGAAGAAGTAAAGCAAGAAAAGAAGAAAGATTTTCAGTTTTAAGGAGTATGCTTTGAGAAGTAATAAGTATTTAGAAAAGTGAATAAGTAAAGTAAGAAAAGAAGATAGAATTTCAGTTTTAAGGAGTATGCCTTGCGAAGTAGAAAGAATTTAGAAAAGTGAATAAGTAAAGTAAGAAAAGAAGATAGAATTTCAGTTTTGAGGAGTATGCTTTGAGAAGTAATAAGTATTTATAAAAGTGAATAAGTAATGTAAGAAAAGAATATCTAATGATAAGTTTGCGTAGCAATCACTAAAATATATTTAAGAATATCCAAAATGTTAGTAATAATGTATTAATAACGAATCTGTATTCGGTTTGTCAAGATATGCTTGTAGATGAAAGTTAGCCTATAGAAAAGTGAATAAGTAAAGTAAGAAAAGAAGATAGAATTTCAGTTTTGAGGAGTATGCTTTGAGAAGTAATAAGTATTTATAAAAGTGAATAAGTAATGTAAGAAAAGAATATCTAATGATAAGTTTGCGTAGCAATCACTAAAATATATTTAAGAATATCCAAAATGTTAGTAATAATGTATTAATAACGAATCTGTATTCGGTTTGTCAAGATATGCTTGTAGATGAAAGTTAGCCTATAGAAAAGTGAAGAAGTAAAGTAAGAAAAGAAGATAGAATTTCAGTTTTAAGGAGTATCTTTGAGAAGTAATAAGTATTTAGAAAAGTGAAGAAGTAAAGTAAGAAAAGAAGATAGAATTTCAGTTTTAAGGAGTATGACTTGCGAAGTAATAAGTATTACGAAAAGTGAAGAAGTAAAGTGAGAAAAGAAGATAGAATTTCAGTTTTAAGTAGTATGCTTTGATAAGCAATAAGAATTTAGAAAAGGGAAGAAGTAAAGCAAGAAAAAAAGATAGAATTTCAGTTTTAAGGAGTATCTTTGAGAAGTAATAAGTATTTAGAAAAGTGAAGAAGTAAAGTAAGAAAAAAAGATAGAATTTCAGTTTTAAGGAGTATGCTTTGAGAAGTAATAAGTATTTATAAAAGTGAATAAGTAATGTAAGAAAAGAATATCTAATGATAAGTTTGCGTAGCAATCACTAAAATATATTTAAGAATATCCAAAATGTTAGTAATAATGTATTAATAACGAATCTGTATTCGGTTTGTCAAGATATGCTTGTAGATGAAAGTTAGCCTATAGAAAAGTGAATAAGTAAAGTAAGAAAAGAAGATAGAATTTCAGTTTTGAGGAGTATGCTTTGAGAAGTAATAAGTATTTATAAAAGTGAATAAGTAATGTAAGAAAAGAATATCTAATGATAAGTTTGCGTAGCAATCACTAAAATATATTTAAGAATATCCAAAATGTTAGTAATAATGTATTAATAACGAATCTGTATTCGGTTTGTCAAGATATGCTTGTAGATGAAAGTTAGCCTATAGAAAAGTGAAGAAGTAAAGTAAGAAAAGAAGATAGAATTTCTGTTTTAAGGAGTATGCTTTGAGAAGTAATAAGTATTTATAAAAGTGAATAAGTAAAGTAAGAAAAGAAGATAGAATTTCAGTTTTAAGGAGTATCTTTGAGAAGTAATAAGTATTTAGAAAAGTGAAGAAGTAAAGTAAGAAAAGAAGATAGAATTTCAGTTTTAAAGAGTATGCTTTGATAAGTAATAAGTATTTAGAAAGGTGAATAAGTAAAGTAAGAAAAAAAGATAGAATTTCAGTTTTAAGGAGTATGCTTTGAGAAGTAATAAGTATTAAGAAATATGAAGAAGTGAAGTTAGAAAAGAAGATAGAATTTAACTTTTAAGGAGTATCTTTGAGAAGTAATAAGTATTTAGAAAAGTGAAGAAGTAAAGTAAGAAAAGAATATCTAATGATAAGTTTGCGTAGCAATCACTAAAATATATTTAAGAATATCCAAAATGTTAGTAATAATGTATTAATAACGAATCTGTATTCGGTTTGTCAAGATATGCTTGTAGATGAAAGTTAGCCTATAGAAAAGTGAATAAGTAAAGTAAGAAAAGAAGATAGAATTTCAGTTTTGAGGAGTATGCTTTGAGAAGTAATAAGTATTTATAAAAGTGAATAAGTAATGTAAGAAAAGAATATCTAATGATAAGTTTGCGTAGCAATCACTAAAATATATTTAAGAATATCCAAAATGTTAGTAATAATGTATTAATAACGAATCTGTATTCGGTTTGTCAAGATATGCTTGTAGATGAAAGTTAGCCTATAGAAAAGTGAAGAAGTAAAGTAAGAAAAGAAGATAGAATTTCTGTTTTAAGGAGTATGCTTTGAGAAGTAATAAGTATTTATAAAAGTGAATAAGTAAAGTAAGAAAAGAAGATAGAATTTCAGTTTTAAGGAGTATCTTTGAGAAGTAATAAGTATTTAGAAAAGTGAAGAAGTAAAGTAAGAAAAGAAGATAGAATTTCAGTTTTAAGGAGTATGACTTGCGAAGTAATAAGTATTACGAAAAGTGAAGAAGTAAAGTGAGAAAAGAAGATAGAATTTCAGTTTTAAGTAGTATGCTTTGATAAGCAATAAGAATTTAGAAAAGGGAAGAAGTAAAGCAAGAAAAAAAGATAGAATTTCAGTTTTAAGGAGTATCTTTGAGAAGTAATAAGTATTTAGAAAAGTGAAGAAGTAAAGTAAGAAAAAAAGATAGAATTTCAGTTTTAAGGAGTATGCTTTGAGTAGTAATAAGTATTTAGAAAAGTGAAGAAGTAAAGTGAGAAAAGAAGATAGAATTTCAGTTTTAAAGAGTATGCTTTGATAAGCAATAAGTATTTAGAAAAGTGAATAAGTAAAGTAAGAAAAGAAGATAGAATTTCAGTTTTTAAGAGTTTGCTTTGAGAAGTAATAAGTATTTAGAAAAGTGAAGAAGTAAAGAAAGAAAAGAAGAAAGAATTTCAGTTTTAAGGAGTATTCTTTGAGAAGCAATAAGAATTTAGAAAAGTGAATAAGTAAAGTAAGAAAAGAAGATAGAATTTCAGTTTTAAGGAGTATGCTTTGAGTAGTAATAAGTATTTAGAAAAGTGAATAAGTAAAGTAAGAAAATAAGATAGAATTTCAGTATTAAGGAGTATGCATTGAGAATTAATAAGTATTTAGAAAAGTGAAGAAGTAAAGCAAGAAAAAAAGATAGAATTTCAGTTTTAAGGAGTATGCTTTGAGAAGTAATAAGTATTTAGAAAAGTGAAGAAGTAAAGATAGAAAAGAAGATAGAATTTCAGTTTTAAGGAGTATGCTTTGAGAAGTAATAAGTATTTAGAAAAGTGAATAAGTAAAGCAAGAAAAAAAGATAGAATTTCAGTTTTAAAGAGTATGCTTTGAGAAGTAATAAGTATTTAGAAAAGTGAAGAAGTAAAGCAAGAAAAGAAGAAAGATTTTCAGTTTTAAGGAGTATGCTTTGAGAAGTAATAAGTATTTAGAAAAGTGAATAAGTAAAGTAAGAAAAGAAGATAGAATTTCAGTTTTAAGGAGTATGCCTTGCGAAGTAGAAAGAATTTAGAAAAGTGAATAAGTAAAGTAAGAAAAGAAGATAGAATTTCAGTTTTGAGGAGTATGCTTTGAGAAGTAATAAGTATTTATAAAAGTGAATAAGTAATGTAAGAAAAGAATATCTAATGATAAGTTTGCGTAGCAATCACTAAAATATATTTAAGAATATCCAAAATGTTAGTAATAATGTATTAATAACGAATCTGTATTCGGTTTGTCAAGATATGCTTGTAGATGAAAGTTAGCCTATAGAAAAGTGAATAAGTAAAGTAAGAAAAGAAGATAGAATTTCAGTTTTGAGGAGTATGCTTTGAGAAGTAATAAGTATTTATAAAAGTGAATAAGTAATGTAAGAAAAGAATATCTAATGATAAGTTTGCGTAGCAATCACTAAAATATATTTAAGAATATCCAAAATGTTAGTAATAATGTATTAATAACGAATCTGTATTCGGTTTGTCAAGATATGCTTGTAGATGAAAGTTAGCCTATAGAAAAGTGAAGAAGTAAAGTAAGAAAAGAAGATAGAATTTCAGTTTTAAGGAGTATCTTTGAGAAGTAATAAGTATTTAGAAAAGTGAAGAAGTAAAGTAAGAAAAGAAGATAGAATTTCAGTTTTAAGGAGTATGACTTGCGAAGTAATAAGTATTACGAAAAGTGAAGAAGTAAAGTGAGAAAAGAAGATAGAATTTCAGTTTTAAGTAGTATGCTTTGATAAGCAATAAGAATTTAGAAAAGGGAAGAAGTAAAGCAAGAAAAAAAGATAGAATTTCAGTTTTAAGGAGTATCTTTGAGAAGTAATAAGTATTTAGAAAAGTGAAGAAGTAAAGTAAGAAAAAAAGATAGAATTTCAGTTTTAAGGAGTATGCTTTGAGAAGTAATAAGTATTTATAAAAGTGAATAAGTAATGTAAGAAAAGAATATCTAATGATAAGTTTGCGTAGCAATCACTAAAATATATTTAAGAATATCCAAAATGTTAGTAATAATGTATTAATAACGAATCTGTATTCGGTTTGTCAAGATATGCTTGTAGATGAAAGTTAGCCTATAGAAAAGTGAAGAAGTAAAGTAAGAAAAGAAGATAGAATTTCAGTTTTAAGGAGTATCTTTGAGAAGTAATAAGTATTTAGAAAAGTGAAGAAGTAAAGTAAGAAAAGAAGATAGAATTTCAGTTTTAAGGAGTATGACTTGCGAAGTAATAAGTATTACGAAAAGTGAAGAAGTAAAGTGAGAAAAGAAGATAGAATTTCAGTTTTAAGTAGTATGCTTTGATAAGCAATAAGAATTTAGAAAAGGGAAGAAGTAAAGCAAGAAAAAAAGATAGAATTTCAGTTTTAAGGAGTATCTTTGAGAAGTAATAAGTATTTAGAAAAGTGAAGAAGTAAAGTAAGAAAAAAAGATAGAATTTCAGTTTTAAGGAGTATGCTTTGAGAAGTAATAAGTATTTATAAAAGTGAATAAGTAATGTAAGAAAAGAATATCTAATGATAAGTTTGCGTAGCAATCACTAAAATATATTTAAGAATATCCAAAATGTTAGTAATAATGTATTAATAACGAATCTGTATTCGGTTTGTCAAGATATGCTTGTAGATGAAAGTTAGCCTATAGAAAAGTGAATAAGTAAAGTAAGAAAAGAAGATAGAATTTCAGTTTTGAGGAGTATGCTTTGAGAAGTAATAAGTATTTATAAAAGTGAATAAGTAATGTAAGAAAAGAATATCTAATGATAAGTTTGCGTAGCAATCACTAAAATATATTTAAGAATATCCAAAATGTTAGTAATAATGTATTAATAACGAATCTGTATTCGGTTTGTCAAGATATGCTTGTAGATGAAAGTTAGCCTATAGAAAAGTGAAGAAGTAAAGTAAGAAAAGAAGATAGAATTTCTGTTTTAAGGAGTATGCTTTGAGAAGTAATAAGTATTTATAAAAGTGAATAAGTAAAGTAAGAAAAGAAGATAGAATTTCAGTTTTAAGGAGTATCTTTGAGAAGTAATAAGTATTTAGAAAAGTGAAGAAGTAAAGTAAGAAAAGAAGATAGAATTTCAGTTTTAAAGAGTATGCTTTGATAAGTAATAAGTATTTAGAAAGGTGAATAAGTAAAGTAAGAAAAAAAGATAGAATTTCAGTTTTAAGGAGTATGCTTTGAGAAGTAATAAGTATTAAGAAATATGAAGAAGTGAAGTTAGAAAAGAAGATAGAATTTAACTTTTAAGGAGTATCTTTGAGAAGTAATAAGTATTTAGAAAAGTGAAGAAGTAAAGTAAGAAAAGAATATCTAATGATAAGTTTGCGTAGCAATCACTAAAATATATTTAAGAATATCCAAAATGTTAGTAATAATGTATTAATAACGAATCTGTATTCGGTTTGTCAAGATATGCTTGTAGATGAAAGTTAGCCTATAGAAAAGTGAATAAGTAAAGTAAGAAAAGAAGATAGAATTTCAGTTTTGAGGAGTATGCTTTGAGAAGTAATAAGTATTTATAAAAGTGAATAAGTAATGTAAGAAAAGAATATCTAATGATAAGTTTGCGTAGCAATCACTAAAATATATTTAAGAATATCCAAAATGTTAGTAATAATGTATTAATAACGAATCTGTATTCGGTTTGTCAAGATATGCTTGTAGATGAAAGTTAGCCTATAGAAAAGTGAAGAAGTAAAGTAAGAAAAGAAGATAGAATTTCTGTTTTAAGGAGTATGCTTTGAGAAGTAATAAGTATTTATAAAAGTGAATAAGTAATGTAAGAAAAGAATATCTAATGATAAGTTTGCGTAGCAATCACTAAAATATATTTAAGAATATCCAAAATGTTAGTAATAATGTATTAATAACGAATCTGTATTCGGTTTGTCAAGATATGCTTGTAGATGAAAGTTAGCCTATAGAAAAGTGAAGAAGTAAAGTAAGAAAAGAAGATAGAATTTCTGTTTTAAGGAGTATGCTTTGAGAAGTAATAAGTATTTATAAAAGTGAATAAGTAAAGTAAGAAAAGAAGATAGAATTTCAGTTTTAAGGAGTATCTTTGAGAAGTAATAAGTATTTAGAAAAGTGAAGAAGTAAAGTAAGAAAAGAAGATAGAATTTCAGTTTTAAGGAGTATGACTTGCGAAGTAATAAGTATTACGAAAAGTGAAGAAGTAAAGTGAGAAAAGAAGATAGAATTTCAGTTTTAAGTAGTATGCTTTGATAAGCAATAAGAATTTAGAAAAGGGAAGAAGTAAAGCAAGAAAAAAAGATAGAATTTCAGTTTTAAGGAGTATCTTTGAGAAGTAATAAGTATTTAGAAAAGTGAAGAAGTAAAGTAAGAAAAAAAGATAGAATTTCAGTTTTAAGGAGTATGCTTTGAGTAGTAATAAGTATTTAGAAAAGTGAAGAAGTAAAGTGAGAAAAGAAGATAGAATTTCAGTTTTAAAGAGTATGCTTTGATAAGCAATAAGTATTTAGAAAAGTGAATAAGTAAAGTAAGAAAAGAAGATAGAATTTCAGTTTTTAAGAGTTTGCTTTGAGAAGTAATAAGTATTTAGAAAAGTGAAGAAGTAAAGAAAGAAAAGAAGAAAGAATTTCAGTTTTAAGGAGTATTCTTTGAGAAGCAATAAGAATTTAGAAAAGTGAATAAGTAAAGTAAGAAAAGAAGATAGAATTTCAGTTTTAAGGAGTATGCTTTGAGTAGTAATAAGTATTTAGAAAAGTGAATAAGTAAAGTAAGAAAATAAGATAGAATTTCAGTATTAAGGAGTATGCATTGAGAATTAATAAGTATTTAGAAAAGTGAAGAAGTAAAGCAAGAAAAAAAGATAGAATTTCAGTTTTAAGGAGTATGCTTTGAGAAGTAATAAGTATTTAGAAAAGTGAAGAAGTAAAGATAGAAAAGAAGATAGAATTTCAGTTTTAAGGAGTATGCTTTGAGAAGTAATAAGTATTTAGAAAAGTGAATAAGTAAAGCAAGAAAAAAAGATAGAATTTCAGTTTTAAAGAGTATGCTTTGAGAAGTAATAAGTATTTAGAAAAGTGAAGAAGTAAAGCAAGAAAAGAAGAAAGATTTTCAGTTTTAAGGAGTATGCTTTGAGAAGTAATAAGTATTTAGAAAAGTGAATAAGTAAAGTAAGAAAAGAAGATAGAATTTCAGTTTTAAGGAGTATGCCTTGCGAAGTAGAAAGAATTTAGAAAAGTGAATAAGTAAAGTAAGAAAAGAAGATAGAATTTCAGTTTTGAGGAGTATGCTTTGAGAAGTAATAAGTATTTATAAAAGTGAATAAGTAATGTAAGAAAAGAATATCTAATGATAAGTTTGCGTAGCAATCACTAAAATATATTTAAGAATATCCAAAATGTTAGTAATAATGTATTAATAACGAATCTGTATTCGGTTTGTCAAGATATGCTTGTAGATGAAAGTTAGCCTATAGAAAAGTGAATAAGTAAAGTAAGAAAAGAAGATAGAATTTCAGTTTTGAGGAGTATGCTTTGAGAAGTAATAAGTATTTATAAAAGTGAATAAGTAATGTAAGAAAAGAATATCTAATGATAAGTTTGCGTAGCAATCACTAAAATATATTTAAGAATATCCAAAATGTTAGTAATAATGTATTAATAACGAATCTGTATTCGGTTTGTCAAGATATGCTTGTAGATGAAAGTTAGCCTATAGAAAAGTGAAGAAGTAAAGTAAGAAAAGAAGATAGAATTTCTGTTTTAAGGAGTATGCTTTGAGAAGTAATAAGTATTTATAAAAGTGAATAAGTAAAGTAAGAAAAGAAGATAGAATTTCAGTTTTAAGGAGTATCTTTGAGAAGTAATAAGTATTTAGAAAAGTGAAGAAGTAAAGTAAGAAAAGAAGATAGAATTTCAGTTTTAAGGAGTATGACTTGCGAAGTAATAAGTATTACGAAAAGTGAAGAAGTAAAGTGAGAAAAGAAGATAGAATTTCAGTTTTAAGTAGTATGCTTTGATAAGCAATAAGAATTTAGAAAAGGGAAGAAGTAAAGCAAGAAAAAAAGATAGAATTTCAGTTTTAAGGAGTATCTTTGAGAAGTAATAAGTATTTAGAAAAGTGAAGAAGTAAAGTAAGAAAAAAAGATAGAATTTCAGTTTTAAGGAGTATGCTTTGAGTAGTAATAAGTATTTAGAAAAGTGAAGAAGTAAAGTGAGAAAAGAAGATAGAATTTCAGTTTTAAAGAGTATGCTTTGATAAGCAATAAGTATTTAGAAAAGTGAATAAGTAAAGTAAGAAAAGAAGATAGAATTTCAGTTTTTAAGAGTTTGCTTTGAGAAGTAATAAGTATTTAGAAAAGTGAAGAAGTAAAGAAAGAAAAGAAGAAAGAATTTCAGTTTTAAGGAGTATTCTTTGAGAAGCAATAAGAATTTAGAAAAGTGAATAAGTAAAGTAAGAAAAGAAGATAGAATTTCAGTTTTAAGGAGTATGCTTTGAGTAGTAATAAGTATTTAGAAAAGTGAATAAGTAAAGTAAGAAAATAAGATAGAATTTCAGTATTAAGGAGTATGCATTGAGAATTAATAAGTATTTAGAAAAGTGAAGAAGTAAAGCAAGAAAAAAAGATAGAATTTCAGTTTTAAGGAGTATGCTTTGAGAAGTAATAAGTATTTAGAAAAGTGAAGAAGTAAAGATAGAAAAGAAGATAGAATTTCTGTTTTAAGGAGTATGCTTTGAGAAGTAATAAGTATTTATAAAAGTGAATAAGTAAAGTAAGAAAAGAAGATAGAATTTCAGTTTTAAGGAGTATCTTTGAGAAGTAATAAGTATTTAGAAAAGTGAAGAAGTAAAGTAAGAAAAGAAGATAGAATTTCAGTTTTAAGGAGTATGACTTGCGAAGTAATAAGTATTACGAAAAGTGAAGAAGTAAAGTGAGAAAAGAAGATAGAATTTCAGTTTTAAGTAGTATGCTTTGATAAGCAATAAGAATTTAGAAAAGGGAAGAAGTAAAGCAAGAAAAAAAGATAGAATTTCAGTTTTAAGGAGTATCTTTGAGAAGTAATAAGTATTTAGAAAAGTGAAGAAGTAAAGTAAGAAAAAAAGATAGAATTTCAGTTTTAAGGAGTATGCTTTGAGTAGTAATAAGTATTTAGAAAAGTGAAGAAGTAAAGTGAGAAAAGAAGATAGAATTTCAGTTTTAAAGAGTATGCTTTGATAAGCAATAAGTATTTAGAAAAGTGAATAAGTAAAGTAAGAAAAGAAGATAGAATTTCAGTTTTTAAGAGTTTGCTTTGAGAAGTAATAAGTATTTAGAAAAGTGAAGAAGTAAAGAAAGAAAAGAAGAAAGAATTTCAGTTTTAAGGAGTATTCTTTGAGAAGCAATAAGAATTTAGAAAAGTGAATAAGTAAAGTAAGAAAAGAAGATAGAATTTCAGTTTTAAGGAGTATGCTTTGAGTAGTAATAAGTATTTAGAAAAGTGAATAAGTAAAGTAAGAAAATAAGATAGAATTTCAGTATTAAGGAGTATGCATTGAGAATTAATAAGTATTTAGAAAAGTGAAGAAGTAAAGCAAGAAAAAAAGATAGAATTTCAGTTTTAAGGAGTATGCTTTGAGAAGTAATAAGTATTTAGAAAAGTGAAGAAGTAAAGATAGAAAAGAAGATAGAATTTCAGTTTTAAGGAGTATGCTTTGAGAAGTAATAAGTATTTAGAAAAGTGAATAAGTAAAGCAAGAAAAAAAGATAGAATTTCAGTTTTAAAGAGTATGCTTTGAGAAGTAATAAGTATTTAGAAAAGTGAAGAAGTAAAGCAAGAAAAGAAGAAAGATTTTCAGTTTTAAGGAGTATGCTTTGAGAAGTAATAAGTATTTAGAAAAGTGAATAAGTAAAGTAAGAAAAGAAGATAGAATTTCAGTTTTAAGGAGTATGCCTTGCGAAGTAGAAAGAATTTAGAAAAGTGAATAAGTAAAGTAAGAAAAGAAGATAGAATTTCAGTTTTGAGGAGTATGCTTTGAGAAGTAATAAGTATTTATAAAAGTGAATAAGTAATGTAAGAAAAGAATATCTAATGATAAGTTTGCGTAGCAATCACTAAA